>JADLZL010003825.1:0-264455 GCA_015844335.1 Chrysopogon serrulatus | reverse complement strand
GGTTAAACATTGGCGGTTCCTTAAGTGAACCGCCGGTGTAAATTGTCATATTTACATTGGCGGTTCACTTAAAGGAACCGCCGATGTTAAACGATTTTCCTTGGCGGTTTACGCAACCGCCGCTTTGTGAAAATTGACACCGTTTTCCCAGCTGTTACCTTACATCAACCGCTTTGTGTTGAGATTCTCCTATATATACCCCCTTCTTCCTCCTCACCAGCTCCAACAGAACTGTAGCCCGAGCACAGTCTGCCATAGGAGGAGCTTTGGAGGTCCAGATTTAACCCAATCCAAGGGGGGAGGTTTTGATCCTAATTTCTTTGGAGAAGGTAGCTAAAAAAGGTTAGTTTATGTGTTTCTTGCCTCATTCCCACCTTTTTTCTCGATCCCCACCACTTTTTGAGATCTAGGGTTTCACCTCAAGAGAGAGAAGAGTAGCTAGGTTTTTATTTTTTCAATAATTCTAGTCACTTTTTATCTAGGGTTTCACTTTTTTTAGCTACGGTTTATCCTTTTAAGTTTTATTAGTTACTCTTATTTAATTATGTTTAGTTTAATTAGCTAGTAGTGATGTTTTTAGTTAGGTTGTCATTAATTAATATAGTTTTAGTTATTTGGAATTTTTCTAGATATTGATGCTTTAAATTAGTTTTTGTTTAATTATTATTTAGTTATGTTTTATTAAATTAATTAGTAGTGAGGCTTTAATTAGGGTTTTAGTAACTAGTCTTGCTTTTAATTTTTTGGGTTTCATCTAATAAATTGATGCTTTAATTATTTTGTTATTTTTTGTTTAATGAAGTATTGGTGATTATTTAATTAGGATTTCATTAATTGGTCTCTTTTAACTATATGTAATTTAGCTCGGATGTGTACTATTTTAGAAATATACAAGTGAGAGGTCATTTTCATCTATATATACTCCTTTGAACGAGTGTATTGTTCATACAAAGGTTAGTTAATTAATACATCTATGTCTACTTTTTAGTGATTACAATATATAAATCTATTAAACTTTTTAACAGGTAACGATGGATAGAGCATTCTGGATGTATAACTTAAAAAGAGTAGATCCATCATACATACCGAGGTTCAAAGTTTATCGATTTGCCAAAAACCATGCTTTGAGAACACGTAAGAAACACATATGTTGTCCTTGCATAGACTGTAGAAATATTATTGTTTTTAAAGATATAAAACCAATCTTAGCTCATTTGGTCTGCCGAGGATTTATGGAAAATTACTTGATTTGGACAAAGCATAGAGAGGGTAGCTCTGCTTGCCATATCTGATTGGAAACCCCTGCGAACCTCGGCGCGAATGTGGGGGTTTAGACCCCTATACCCTCACGGGCCGGCCTTTGGCCTCGGCATGCAGGCGGCCCCCCACAAGACCAAGACCGATCGGCCTTTCGGCCCGGTCGGAGTCCCGAGCGGACAATTATAGTTACTTGTCATACAAGGCAACTAGTCGGTTAGGAAACCAATTGTACTCTACCTAGATACGGTTTGTTTGTAACCGACCAACTCGGGATTTCGGGATTTATAACACCGCCCCCCGGACTATATAAGGCGGGCGGGGACCCCCCCTCGCATATAATAACTTTTCAATAACGTAAGAGCGGGGCGTAGGGTATTACGCATCGGGCTGCCCAGAACACAGGTAAACCGTGTGTCTTTGTTCTTCCCGTTCCATATCGCTTGTAGTCTAATAGCGTGCCTCCACCATAAATCACTACCGCTCGGTATACCCGTGGTAGACCGCCGCCGATATTTAATCGGCAAAGGGCGGCGCCGAGATAGAGTGCGCGCGCGGACTTAGTAGCGAGCAAGATGGTTTCCTTCGCTACAACCATGGAGATCGGCCGGGTCAACCTTCACCGTTGGCTCTTTCACGTGGGCTATCTCCCGCGGCGGGATGCGTGGGAGGAGCACCGGCGGATCGGCGCCTCGAGGCTCCACCGCCAACTTGTCCCTCGGGATCAATCTCGAGGGCACCAAGACCAGCGTCCCGACCACCGCTCCCACGCTACCAAGGAAGGCGGATCGACAACTCGATCTTCTGAATCCATCGGCCGGGAAGGGGCCTCGAGGAGATGGTCGGCCGATTGGAATCGGCCAGGGATCGGTTCAATGATGATGGCTTTACTCTTGTTCAGCCACGTCGGCGCGCGGGCTTCGGGGCTGCGCCGGCATTCAACACCGCCGGTGCAGTGCGGCTACGGCAAGGCAGCGGTCGGCAAGTCCGTGCCAATCCGTTCCGTCGCCCGGGCACCCGATGCATTTGTGAAGGAGCAACTCATAGGTTTCACGCCAGCCGATTTCGCCGCCCCAGATGCAATCGGCGGCTCGACCGACCTGTTGGCGCCTGAGGCCAGCGTCGGACGGTTCCACCCGCCAGATTCAGTGCAGTTCGGCCCGACTTGGCGTGGCGCCACGGGCCAGCGTCGGCCAGCGTTGCCGCCCTAGATCCGGTTCTAGCGGCGGCTCAACATCGGCACGGCCCCCAAGTCCATGCCAACCACTCGGATCAGTGCGAGAGGGGTCCAACCTCTAAATTCTCGGGGTCGACCTCGTCAGATGGCGGTCGGACAAGCTCGAGGGGTGAAGTCTAGATTGCAGGTTGGTGAGAACCCGTTCCCCTTGAGATGCCCCCTAACGCCTCTAGGGCGTACCCAACAACAGTGAGACTTTTCAGACCCGGCATCCGCCCAATCGCTCCCCTCCCGGCTCGTCGAGTTTCATCTTGGCCCTTGCGGCTAAACACGTTGTACCTTTGTGTCCAAAGCGGAGAAGCTTCCGGTGGCTCTCGATCAAGCGATGAAGAAGAAGGTGGCTCGAGCTCTATCTCCGGGGCTAGGCAGTGCGGCCGTCACCATGAGCTCTACCTCTACGTGCTCTGCCTCCACGGCGGAATGGCGATGAATTCCCTCAGCGAGTGGCGAACTTCTCGACATAACCGACTTCCCGCCGTCCCTCACAGGTTCGGAAGAGCTGTTTTTCAACGTCGGCGTTGGCGAGAATGAAGCCCGTCGTCAAAACAGCGGAGGAAAAACGGCAAAGGATTGCCCTTAATGAAGATCGAGCTCGGCGCCGCTTGGCCCAAATGCGGTCGAGGCCCCCTCGGCCGCCGGCCGGAGCCAGCGTAGTCCAAGGCCCGATCGCAGGCAGGGGATCCGCCGCGCTCCATGAGCTAATCGGCAGAGAGGAAGGATGCAGCCCGTAACGGCAAATGAGTTCGACCTCGTCGGTGATCGGTAGGTCCACAAGGCGCCTAAGCGCCAACATCGGCTCCACGATCCAGCGACTTCGCGACATGCGAGCTCGCCCCAGGACATCCGGCCATTCTCGATCACCTCAAAGGCGGCGAGGGCGCAAGTTAATTTCATGCGCGAGATGTCGGCCGGTCCATCGAAGCCGCCGCTCTCGCGAAGACGCACCGCTGATCGTAGGGACCAGCGGAAGGTGGCGACGCCAACGACCGAGACCGGGAAAGTCAATAGGCCGGCTTCGGCCCGCTCAACGCCGGGAGGCGGGGTAACCGTCGGAGATGGCGATAACGGGCAACCATCTGCGCGCCCCAAGAGGTCAACCAGCCCAACCCGCCCGACCTCCGCAACATCATCGACAACAGGTATCAAGCTCGGCATGGGGGCCCCGTGTCCTAAATGCTTCTCCGAGAGGCTACGCCAAGTAAATTGGCCAAGAAGCTTCAAGATCGGAGACTTGAGGCACTACGATGGCAAAGCCGACCCCGAACAATGGATGGTTATCTATGAGACGACCGTCCGATGCAGCGGGGAGGCGAACATGTCATGGCAAATTACCTTTCGGTGGTGCTCGGGAATCCGCAAACCGATGGTTAATGCGCCGAAAGGGACGGATCTATCCATAGCTGGCGCGGCTACGGGAGATGTTCGTGACAACTTCTGAGACCGACTGCGAGCAGCCCGGCACAAAATACGAGCTTGCCCTAATCGGGACTCTCCCCATGAGTCCTTACGGCATTACATCCGCCCGTTTCTCGAAGTCCGGATCACCGTCAAGGACCTTAGCGTCCCCGAAGGCCATCGGGATCTTCATCGCCGGCTACGACAGACGCAATGCTGACCTCCGCAAAGAGCTCCCTACGCAAGCGGCCGGCGGCGATGGAGAGATGTTCAACATCGCTCAAGAATGGGCGCGCGTCGGCCAAGCCCTCATCCAATACGATGATGGCACTCACGACATATACAAAAGCGCATTCGTCCTCGTGATGACGGCGGCGAGATCCAGTTTACGACGACCGTCGGGGACCTCGCCCCGTCGTCGTAACTCCGGCGAAGACATGGGCGGCAATCGTCGCGGCGACCAAACAGCGGCGCCCGTGATAATCGAAACACCGATCATCGCGGCGACAACCGCCGTCTGGCGGCGGGGCGACGGCAATAGCGACCGCCCGTAACGCGACAACCGCCCGGCGCAACCGTCAACAACACCGACAAGGGGCGAAGCGTGAGGTCGGCGGTGACTATGGCGAGAGTACGACAAGATCCTCGGCGGTGGCCTTTGTCATCCTAACGGGAGGCACACCTTTGGCGAATGTCACGGCTTCGCCAGTATCTTCGCCCGCAAGCGGCAGCGTACCAACAAGAAGGGCTATCCTAAAAAGCCCAGTACGCGTACCAAGTCCGACGACGATGAGGATGACGGCAAGAATCCACGTCATGCCTACAAGGACCCGGAGAAGCATGTAACTGCCATGATCTTCGGAGGCAAGGGCGCCACTGAAAACGTGCGGGAAAAGAAGCTCCTCAAGAGGCGTATCATCGCGCTCTCGAGAGGCCGATCGCTCATCGCCCGGCGTCCGAGCTCGGCTGGTCCGAGCAGCCCATATCCTTGGTCGATCCGACATGTGGGCCAAACTGCTCGGCGTAGGTCGTTTCCCTCTCGTCCTCGATCCGATGTCGGCAATGTTAAGCCGAAAGGTGCTGATAGATGGCGGTAGCGCTCTGAATATCCTTTTCCACCATGCTTTCACGGGCTTGGTCTATCAAAGGATCAGCTCGAGCCCCGTGATTCACCGATACGGGGCATCATGCCCGACAAGCCTTCCATGCCTCTCGGGCGGAATAACTTGCCCGTTCGGTTCGGCACACCACGGCACTTCCGTGTCGACTACGTCAACTTCATCGTGGCCGACTTCAACGGCGTTTACCACGCAATACTTGGCGGGCGTGCCCTCACCAAGTTCATGGCTATACCGCACTATGGCTATCTTGTCCTCAAGTTGCCAACCCACAGAGTGTCTTGTCCCTTCGGCGGTAATGTCCTCATGGCTCATGCATGCGAGACAAGTGCGTTCGCCGCCGCCCGAGGCCGAAGAAGTTAGGGCACGCATGGAGGAAACCACTTTCCAACTCGGAATCTCGAAGCTGCGAGAGCTCGAGCCTCCTGGTCAAGCGACATCGGCGCCAAAGAAATTACCAAAGCAAACAAGAAGGTCAATCTCGTCCCCTGGAGATCCCAAAGAAGACGGCGATGATCGGGGGCAACCTTGACCCCAAATAGGAAGACGCTCGTCCGTTTCCCCGAGGAAAACATAAAGCGTTTTTGCGTGGAAACCTGCCGACATGCCCGTGTCCCCGTGGAACGGATCTAGCACTTCCTTAATGTCTCGAGACAGCTAAACCCGGTCAAGCGAAGCTACGACGATTCACTCGGAACAGGAAGGAGGCGATTAGGGTAGAGATAACCCGACTCTTAGATGCCGGCTTCATTAGAGAAGTGTACCATCCAGATTGGTTAGCAAATCCAGTCCTTATACGCAAAAAGAATAATGAATGGAGGATGTGCGTTGATTACACCGATCTCAACAAACACTGCCGAAAAGACCCCTTTCTGCTCCCTCGTATCGACGAGGTGGTCGACTCCACCGTGGGTTGCCAGTTGCTTTCTTTCCTAGATTGCTACTCGGGCTATCACCAGATCGCCCTTGCCTTAGATGATCAAGAGAAGACATCATTCATAACTCCCTTCGGCGCTTACTGTTACACGACCATGTCGTTTGGCTTAAAAAACGCTGGTGCCACGTACCAACGCGCCATACAACAATGCCTCGAAGCGGAGATCCGTGACGGACTGTGCGAAGCTTATGTCGATGACGTAGTGGTGAAAACTAGAGAGGCCTCGACCCTGATCGATGACCTTGATAGGACCTTCAAGGCCCTAAATGTTTTCCAGTAGAAGCTCAACCCGAACAAATACATATTCGGTGTTCCTTCTGGTGTACTGCTCGGTAGCATGGTTAGCCAAGACGGCATACAACCTAACCCCGAGAAAGTCAAAATCATGCTGGATATGAAGCCTCCCAAGTGTGTCAAAGACATCCAAAAACTAACAGGATGCATGGCCGCCCTTAGCAGGTACATATCCCGACTCGGTGACAAGGGTCTTCCTTTCTTTCGTTTACTCAGAGCGAAGGAGAAGTTCGTATAGTCCGAAGAAGCTGATGCTGCCTTCAACAAGCTCAAAACCTACCTATCCTCACCACCACAGTCTCCACGGAACCTCACGGGGGGATGAGCACTTTCTTTGCTCTACATTGCCGCCACCGGCAAACAAGAGTGATCGGCACCGTCACGGTGGTCGGCGCAACGAACCCAAGTTCGTTCATCCCGTCCCAAATGCCAATATATTACATCGGCGAGGTACTCAATGAGGCCGGCAAATGATACCCCAAAAGCTCCTTTATGCGATTCGGTCACCAAAAGGAAGGTCTCGCATTACTTCCAACAATATGGCATCACGGTGGTTGGTTACGAAATGCGCCGCTCGGCGACATCTTGCGCAACAAGGATGCCACCGGCGAGGAATTGTCAAATGGGCAATCGAGCTCAGCCCTTTTCAGCTCGGATTTCGCAGCCGAAGCACTATAAAGTCTCAGGCTCTGGCTGACTTTTTGGTCGAATGGACGGACATAACATTACCCGTATCTGATACGGTCGAAGAACAATGGAAGATGTACTTCGATGGCTTGTTAAATATAGGTGGCGCAAGAGCGGGAGTTTTCTTCATAGCACCTTCCGGAGGCCACCTGCGATATGTTCTGCGTATCCACTTCAAAGCTTCCAATAACGCCGCCGAATATGAAGCCGCATTACATGGACTCCGTATCATTTGTTGAGCTTGGCGTCAAGCGGTTGTTCGTCTATGGCGATTCGGCTCGTCATTAATCAGTCAACAAAGACGGGACTGCACCAACGAAAAGATGGACGCCTATGTGGCTGCGATCCGCAAGCTTGAAGACAAGTTCTATGGCCTTGAGTTCATCCATGTGCCCCTGCGCGAGAACCAAGCGGTGACGAATTGTCCAAGTTAGGGTTATCCCGATCGAAGTCCCTCATGGAGTCTTCGTTCACGACCTAATCATGCCATCCATTCACGAAGGAAAAGACCCGGACAAAAGGCAGCGGTCTCACGAGTTGTTACCTTCGTCAAGTCGACACACGGCCGCCACCTAATCCGAGCACTTCCCATCCGCGGCTTTGGTCGGCAAGCGTCGACCGGTCTCCGTGCCCGACCACAATGCGGAGCATGACCATCGGCATGGGCTTAATGGCGTGCGGCCGTCGATCGGTCGACAAACACAGGGCCCCTCCACCGATTGGAGGTTGCCTTTCATCCATTACCTCACCAACAAGGCATTGCTTGGGATGATAAGAATGAAGCGAGCGCCTTGTCCGTCGAAGTCGCAACTACATCCTAGTTGACGGCCAGCTTATGCGCAAAAACGCTAAGGCCGAAATACATCAGAAGTGCATCACTCCGGATGACGGCATCGCTCTACTGGACAAAATCCATTCTGGCACATGCGGCAACCATGCAGCATCACGGACATTGGTCGGTAAGGCCTTCCGAGCTGGTTTCTCTACTTGGCCCAATCTTTGTGGCCGATGCCGAGCACTTAGTTCGACACTGCAAGAATTGTCAGTTTTTCGCCAAGCAGATTCATGTCCCTACACATGAACTTCGCAGGGCGATCCCGTCTCTTGGCCCTTTTCATGCTGGGGACTCGACATGATCGGACCATTCAAAACAGCACCAGGCAGTTTTAAGTACGTTTATGTCCTCATAGACAAGTTCTCCAAATGGATCGAGTACAAACCCCTAGTCAAAGCAACTGCAGAGAAGGCTTCGGAGATGCTTAATGATGTCATCCACCGGTTTGGCATCCCAACAAAGATCATAACCGATCTCGGCAAAGACATTCACGAGGAGTCACTTCGGGATTTACGTGATGACTTGTCCATACAAGTCAAGTACGTGTCCGTCGCTCACCCAAGGGCTAACGGACGGGTCGAGCGCCGCTAATGGCATGATCATCGATGCCCTGCGCAAGCGTTTATTCCGCGAAGACGGTTTGTACCAGGCGATGGTTGAAAAGAACTACCGGTTGTGATCCGGGACTACGTACCCGGCCCACAAAGACAGCGCCTCCCCCGCATTTTTTATGATATTTGGCTCACGGCCGCACTACCGCCGAGGTAGCTCACCGGTCTCAAGGATCGAGTATTTCGATGAAGACGCCTCGGACAAAGCACGGAGCTCGATATCAACGCCCGGAAGAACGACGCCTTGACACCTGCGTTCGAACGCCGATACTTGGCTAGCCTCGCACCGCTACTACAACCGTAACGTTAAAGATCGTTTCTTTGTGGTCGGAGACACGGTACTACGGTGCAAGCGTAAGACAGAAGGCCTTCATAAGCCGTCCTCTCACCGGGAGGGGCCATTCATGATAAAGGCAGTCACTAGGCCTACATCCTATAGGCTCTGCACTTTAGATAGCATCGATGTACCCAGCTCCTAGCACATCGAGCAGCTTATAAGATTCTACCCTTGACACGCGGCATAGAATAAGATATGTATTTTTTTCTTTCTTTTCCTTTGTATTAGTTGAAGTTAATAAAGTTTGGTTCATGATTCACATTTCTCCTACAAATGTTTTATCTCAGAAAACATACTTTTCAATAAGCCGTACAGCCTAATGCTCCGATAGGAACAATCGAAAAAAAGCATGTTTCTCCGATCACGTGTTACGGCTCCGAGCCACGAGCACGAGAGATACCGGCGATCGCTCTCTAACGGTACTAGGGTCCTAAGCGTTCAAGCAACCGTCTTTGTTCCACGTAGGTCACCTAGTCACCTAACGAGCTGGTTTTGCTTCAAAGGATGCTACATGACTACACGCATATGAACCTCTTTAAAAACTAAATGAGTCTCATACTCGTTTACTGCTTCAACTTGACTCGAATTAATCGGTTGTTGTGAACTCGCCGAAGTTTCATACTTTTAACCAATGATTGTTTATGTTGTTTTTGTAGTTCTTCGTGTTTATCTACTTCAAGCCTTACAGTTAAGAGTTCCTAGCTCTAACTTAGTTGATGGCATCCCAAATACCATTATGCTAGTCATGGTTAACTTCAAGAAAATAGTTAAACACTCGGTACAGGCCAAGCACAATAAACAAGTTTATATGTACATCGGCAGATTTTCACAAATTTACAAGGCAACGTTTGGCAATTCAAGAGGCCCGGCTCCACGATCCTTCATTGACCAAATTTGACATTCTCAGATTACTCTAGCTGCGGTGTCCCGAAGCCAAGGCGAAGGTTCTCCACTTCTTCGGGGCTGGTGTTGGCCGCTTCCCCTTCTTCAACCCTCTTGAGGTCGATTCAGGGGTAATGCGACTTGGCGTAGCGAGAACAAAGGACACCGCAACCGACCCGCATCACGCACAAAATCTTTGAATAAGGGCCAGGCCCTCTTGCAAAGATCTGTGACAGCTTCAGGGCCGTTCACTGGGTCGGATATCTCCACGGCTTCGGGGGCGGCTCCTTCATCGATGGCCTCGGCCGGCCTCGACCTCTTGCCATCGTTCCTTGAGTCTTGTGTTTTCCTCACAAGCACACTAAATTGTGCCATGTGCTTTTTCCTCCGAGCTCGTCCAAGAAAAATTGATGGGTGTTAAAACAATCTCGGGGCGTAAGGCGAAAAAAAAAGTGGTCGATTCTGCACCTGCCATCTCCATCTTCAGCTCTTCAATGCGCTGCTAGGCGCGTGATAACTCCTGCGATTTTAGCTGATCGCCTTTCTCCAGTTCTGCATCATAATAACCAGATATATAGATTTTCCATGCAATAGCCGTTGTTCCAGAGGTGTGGACAGTATTCTTACCTTTCGCCTTCCCTTCAAGGACGCTAACCTTGTACGTCAGGGTGCGGTTTTCACTTTGCAGGCGTTCATTTTTGGCCATGATAGGCCGGAACTGCTCTATCATATCCGCACGCTGCTGAGCAACGTTTTGCAAGCCCTAAAAAAATATTATAACACATTAGTTCTGGCTAATGATTAAACTGAGCATCAATTATTCGGATCAAACATGTACTGTACATGTTCCCGAAGTTGTTTAAAGGAGGATTCAATGTTCTCTGGATCGGGGCGTCGACCTTGGACTCAAACACCTGCCACTCCCCGTCTTCTACCTGACGGGCTATGAGCTTACCTTTCACGGAACCCGTTTGGTTTCTCGGGATGCCCCGTGATCTCTTCTAGTGCGGAGGGTGTTGAGTGACAGGGTGCACCGGTTACGGCTTGTGGGCGTCGAGGTCGACGGTGTTCCCCTCCTCGAACATGACCGACCACTCCTCCCCGAGCACCCTCATTGTCTTCTCGATGGGGGGGATGACGGTGCCCTTGATGGAGAAGGGTGGTCGGTCTCTGAATCACTCCTTCCCTGCCTCGGGAACCTTGGTATGCTCTTCCGGTTCTTTGGGCCGGGGACTTCCCCTTCTTACAGGCTTGGCTTGCCTACAAGACCGGCGGGCGATCATGATTAACATGACATAGTCAACGTATTCATAACACAAGTGGTTATACCTGGTGGACTGCGTGAAGAAGCATCTAAACCGCCCGGTTCCTCCGCGGCTGGACGATCCGCCCTGACCACCAGTATTATTTCCCCCACCACCGGATTCTGAGTGTGATGGTCTAGGATCGGGAGTGGGGATTTTCTGTTGCCCCATTGTCGACTGCTCGGGCACCGGCCTCTCAGTCGCCTCCGATCCCCTTGGAGGGATGTTCCCTCCACCTCCCTCGGTCGTCGATTGTGAAGTCCTTGGTGGTGTTGGTGGCTGGGTTCGCGGCTGCCGGCGTGGAGTACTGGAGGTGGTGGTCGGTCTGCGCGGTTGCTCCTCGGAGCGTTTGGCTCTGAACTTCTGACTCAGAGGGACTGTGTCCTCTGAGTCAGAGTCCGAGCTCTCAATAATTGCCCGTCGTCGCTGATCCGCCTCTTCACCAATCCTCGGTTTACCACCGGTTTTGCTCTTGGTGGGCTTGGCTTTCTTCTCTGGCGGTGGCGGCATTGGCTCCTTCCCCGATGCCTTGCGTTTCAAAGGCTTCTCGGGAACGTCCGGACGACTTTCTTCGTTCTTGCCACCATGATCGACCACCCCAGACGGCTTGGTCTTCTTCTGCTGGCCTTTAATTGCTTCGCCAGTAGGCCACTCTTCCACGGGCACGAGCGACACAAATGCCTGACGATCCTGTCCAAGATATTGCTATAGCAAATTACAAGACAAGATTATTTGCGAAAATTAGCTAAACTAGAGAAATAATACATCACAATTATACTTCATATACCGGAGGGGGTGGATTCTTCAGAGTAAATGGCTTCACTCCGTCTTCTGGGTACCGGTATTTGGCAAAGCTCTCAAACATCTTGGACAAACGACTCACTATCTCTTCATCATCCAAGTTGTCCTTGTTCTCCCTTGACGGGTCCTTACGCCCCTGGTACTCAAACATGAAGTTGAATCTTTCCTTCAGGGGCTGGATACGGTGGACAACGAACTGGCTGGCAACAACAATGTCGTCAATCTTGCTGAAATCCATCAGGGATAGCAGCTCTTCAACTTGTACCATGTCATTGGCATCTGGCCTTTCTGACCACCGAGCATTTTGTCGCGGGATTTGGGTGACATCACAAGGAACTAGTCGACCCTCCAAATTCTGGTTAATGTAAAACCAACGCCTCATCTAGTTCTTGGTGCTCGAGGTGCGCCCAATGACCATCCAATTGGACTTCACACCTTCCCTCAGGGTAATGTAGCACCCACCGGCCACCTGAGAGCCCTCGGATCCTTCACCCTTCTTCTTCAAAACATACAGGTGGCGGAACAAATTGAAATGTGGTGCTATTCCCAGGTAGCACTCACAATACGTCACGAAGATTGCTAGCGTCAAGATAGAATTCGGGGGCAGATTGCAAATCAAAATTCCCCAAAAGATGCACAAATCCCTCAAAAAGTTGTGCACTGGAATCCCTAATCCCCTCATGAAATAGTCTTCAAAAACCACAATTTCATCCGGTGAGGGTTGGGATAGCGTTCACCGCCGCCGTCGGCGCTCTCAAACTAC
This sequence comes from Chrysopogon serrulatus, assembly GCA_015844335.1. Taxonomy (NCBI): domain Eukaryota; kingdom Viridiplantae; phylum Streptophyta; class Magnoliopsida; order Poales; family Poaceae; genus Chrysopogon; species Chrysopogon serrulatus. Next base: position 251,997 of record JADLZL010003825.1, on the reverse strand, counting down.
CGGCTCGGTCTTTGGTAACAAACCGCCTTTCGCCATTGCCCTCAACGATTTCGGTGTCGTTTGGGATTTCTCCCACTGAGCCTCCATCAGCTTCTCGCGTGGACTCCGCCTTCATCATCTTCTTCACCATCGCTCAAAATGGATGGTGGTGGGGCGGCGGCGAGCAGTAACCTAGGCCGTCTTGTAGGAGATTGAGGAGAAGAAAGCGGCAGAGATGGCAACGATCGTTGAGTGTGGAAAAGGAGGCGGTGGCCGACGGGCTATTTATACCATCCCATCGGACGGCCCATTGACTCTCCCGGACCATCATTTGACATTCTTTTACCCTAATTTTTAATCGGGCTTTTTGGCCGAGTTACCTTTACTCGATCATTTTTTCCTATACTGCATGGGTGAGCCGGTTACTAAAGTCATGGTGCGCTAGTCTTCTTGGGGACTAGGCCCACAAGTTGACTACACAGAGTCAATCGGTCCACCAATGACCGGGATTGAGGGCTTTTACGAAGCCATACATATTTATATATATGTATCCGTAGCCCTGGTCAACCAGATCAATCACGGGATTTGGGCATACAAACGAGCCATGTATTCCTAAGCCCCCGTCGACCCGGATCGGTCTAGGGATCGGGTACACGGCCGAGCCGTGTATTCCTAAGTCCCGTCGCCCAAGATCGGGCCGGGGGACGGGGGCACATATCCCGGATATGTATTTCTAACAATCTTGGTTAGCCGATAAGTCCGGGGGCTAGGTTAATTCGATGCTTTTGTCTACCAATCGATTCGCTCACCCATGACCAAAAGTCAAGAGTAGCATTTTGAATGAGTCGACATGAGATTCAACAAAAACATCGATTGTCGAGCGCATTGTTTTCAACATAAGATTAGATCATCCAGAACCTAGTTACAAACTACTTTGCCTACGGCATTTTTACAAAAGCTATGACGCCTGGCGAAGTTTCCATGGATCCTGATCTAGAACCTTCTGATCAAGGACTAGTAAACCCATGGAACTGCAAAAAGCAGTCCTCTACCAAGCGTCCCGCCGACGAAAGCACAAATTGACGCCCGGGCCGGAGTCCTATGGCACGCCGTTGATGACGCCATCCACCGTCACCTCCTCCGCTATGGCGTCCGCGGCATCACCGAAGTCCCGATAAGATGCTCTAGGTCGGGCGACCCGTTCGCCTTCAGGAAGGCCGGCGAGCCCCGAGCTCCACCCGAACGGCGCTAGGCGGCGCCCAGCGCCCGATGACGCCCCACGGCGCACGCCGCGAGTCACCGCCTCCCGGATGCGGTCGGGAGTGTCTCCCGCTTGCTCTGGAGCGACTCCCCCCGCAAAGACCAACAAGGTCGACGACAGGCTCCGCCCGCCGGAGGATCGCCTGAGTTCTTCCTCCACCGGGCTACTCCGAGGTCGGCGGCCTCTTGGTTAGCGCGGGCGTCTTTGCGCCTCTCGCCTCGGCGGATTCTAGCGCCGCCATAACGGCGCCCGAGCCGCTCACGGCTTCGGCCATGGCGACCGGCCCCGGTCACCATAGCATCCCATTCACCGGCATTTCCTTCGCGGGCCTCCTCCTCCACGGCGGGGAGCGGCAAGGGGTTGGCTGCACCGATGGCGGTACCACCGCAATCAACAAATCGGTCAGATTGGAGTTTGATTTCTCCCCAAAACGTCGCGACTACAAGAATGGCAAGCTTACCCCGCATTACATACGGCGCTGGTGGAAGGGACCGCTCGGCGAAGCTCTCCGCCGCCGCTTGCCGCGATCCATTTGCCGCTCAAGAGAGTAGGAGAAAAGATTGAAGGAGGAGAACTAAGACACCGGCTAGGGTTTCTCTGAGGAGCGAGTGCTTTTCCTCACCACCGCACCTTCTATTTATAAGCGTCGTGAGGAAGATGAGCCGGCGAGTGGGAACCGCTGCACTTCGCGACGGATTGCTTTCCCCACGATTGGGAAGTGTCATCATTGCGGCCATGACCGAAGGCAAATCGCCGCGGCATGTTCTCCAGTACAAATTTCTCGGCCTCCGTGCCGGGATGGTCTTTTTTGCCCCTCTAAGACGGCGGACGGTTAACTGGGCCGTTCACTGGGTATCCGGCCCATTTACTATGGTTTGTAGTTTTTAGTTATTCCAATTTTTTGCAGAGTTACACTCTTTTCTGATAAGCGGTGTTTTCTTCTGGGAGATTATCAAGTTTTTTCAAAAAGCTTGCTACAACATGATTTTCATCTTCTAACAACCTTGGGGACTACGTGGGCCCACGTCACTTCAGCAGTGACTGGGCCTGTTCCTAACGTGGGTTCTGACCCCTACCGAATAAGTGGCTTTTCTGGAAGTCAGTTTTTTCAATTAAACCAATGATATCTGTATCATGTGTACTGTGGGCCCACGTCACTAGACATGAGCCGCTTTTTTCTTTTTTCTTGGGCAACATGCATCTTTCGATAAGGCTTACACTGAATTATTTCCGAGGTCAATTTTCTCTTCAGACTGGTTAGCTCTATGTCGAACTGGTCAACTCTTCACTGAACTGGTCGGCAGGTCGACTACGAGCTTCAGCAGTGCAAGGCTGCAATCCGGACTGGTCAGCAGGTCGATTTTGAGCTTCAGCAAGTGTAAGGATGCTACCTAGACTGGTCGGTACGTGTCAAGACGGTGTTGTTCCTCAAGATTCATGGTGCTCGGGGACTAGCTGTGGGGGTTTAGACCCCTATACCCTCACGGCGGCCTTTGGCCTCGGCGAGGGCAGGCGCGCCCGACCCACAAGACCAAGACCGATCGGCCTTTACGGCCTTGATCGGAGTCCCAAAGGACAATTATAGTTACTTGTCATACAAGGCAACTAGTCGGTTAGGAAACCAATTGTACTCTACCTAGATACGGTTTGTTTGTAACCGACCAACTCGGATTTCAGGATTTGTAACCCCGCCCCCCACGACTATATAAGGCGGGCGGGGACCCCCCTCGAACATAATAACTTTTCAATAACTTAAGAGCAGGGGGCGTAGGGTATTACGCATCGAGGCGGCCCGAACCAGGTAAACCGTGTGTCTTTGTTCTTCTGTTCCATCTCGCTTGTAGTCTAATAGCGTGCCTCCACCATAAATCACTACCGTCGGTATACCCGTGGTAGACTGCCGCCGATATTTCATCGACAACGAATGGTCCAGATATGGTTGTTGATGATATTAGCCAGTTCCTACACGAGACACATCACCATTGTCCCCAGCAGAGTGAACATGTTGTGCCTGATGTTCATGATGATGCAAATGTTGGAGGAACCGAGGACAACAGAACTCAAATGATGGATGAAGATGCGGAATTGATGGCTGCACTATTGCGTCGTCATACGGATCCATCAATGTTCTTCATGAAAGGTATGGAGGCCTAGGAGAAGGCAGCAGCAGAGCCATTGTACGATGAGACTAAAGGTTGTACCAAAGAGTTCACGATATTACGGTCTGTGCTTAAGCTGTTGATGTTGAAAGCTAGATATGGATGGTCCGATGCCAGCTTCGATGCATTGGTGAGTACTCTTGGAGATATGCTTCTAAAGGAGAACAAAGTGCCTGCTAACACGTACTATACAAAGAAGCTAATCAGTCCGCTTACTATGAGTGTCCAGAAGATCCACGCGTGCAGAAATCACTGTATCCTATATCGAGGTGATTACAAAGACTTGGATAACTGTCTAAATTGTGGTGCAAATCGGTACAAGACAAAAAAAGACTATCTACAAGAAGAGAATGCAGCTTCCATTTCTAAAGGGAAAAAGAGAAAGAAGTCCCAACAGAGTTTAAAACCCTGCACCAAAGAAAATGAAGAAGAAGACTACTACGCATAGAGAAGGGTTCCTGCTATGGTCATATGGTACCTTTCAGTAGTAGATCAGTTGAGGTGTTTGTTCACAAACCCTGAAGATGCAGAGCTTATGACTTGGCATGCTTCTGATAAGCACAAAGTAGATGGAAAGCTTCGACATCCTACAGATGGCAAACAATGGTAAAAATTCAATGAGGACCACCCAGAATTTGCTACGTAGACAAGAAATGTTAGGTTCGCACTGTGTACCGATGGAATGAATCCCTTTGCTGAAAGGAGCAGTAAGCATAGCACATGGCCGGTGATCCTCACCATCTACAATCTCCCTCCACACTTGCTACAGAAGCAAAAATACCTTTTGCTAACCATTCTTATTTCTGGACCTACACAACCTGGTGTTGACATGAATGTATTCTTGGAGCCATTAATGGAGGAAATGAGAATATTATGGGATACAGGTGTTGACATGTTGGACGCTTACCGGAATGAGTCATTTACACTGAGAGCAATTATTTTTGTTACGATCAACGATTACCCTGCTCTCTTTGTATTGTCAGGATAGTTCAAGGGCAAGGTTGGTTGTGTAGTATGCTTGGATGAAACCTTTTACGTGTCCCTCAGTGCATCCAACAAGATAGTGTATATAAGACACAGGCGTTTCTTATCGAAAGGTCATAGGTACCGCTTACGAAAGATGGATAGGTACTTTGACAATCATGATGAAGTAAGGTCCACTTTGCTCCATCGAGGGGAAATAGTAAAGGCCACAGAGTGTTCGAGATAGTTAAGAACATCAAGTTTGTATTTGGCAAGAATACAAAAGATGGAAAAGCAAGAAAGGATGTGAAGCCAACTGCTAGGGCTACATTCAAGAAGATGTCAGTTTTCTTCAAATATTTGCCATATTGGAAAGAGTTTGACGTACGACACGCGGTCGATGGTATGCACATTTAGAAGAATGTGTTTGAAAGCATAATTGGTACCTTGCTAGACATAAAGGGCAAGACGAAGGAAGGACTGAGTTCACGTCAGGACCTGGTCAATTTGAAGATAAGACCTGAACTTCACCCAGTTTTGCTAGATAATGGAAAGTACCACCTCTCGGTAGCAAGCTACAACCTGAGCACGGATGAGAAACATACGATGTGTGTGTGGTTAAAGAAATTGAAAGTTCCGGCTAGATTCTGCTCCAATATTAAGAGCATTGTGTCAATAAAGGACCTTACACTCACCAACTACAACTCACATGATTGCCATGTGATGCTAACAAGTTTTCTCCCTATTGCCATCAGGGCTATAAGTCCGGTGTTCTTAAAGATGGCAATTACACGGTTGTGCTTCTTTTTTAATGAGATATCACAGAAGGTAATTGACCGCGAGCAGTTGGACTCTCTTCAGGAATTCGCAGTGGAGACAGTGTCACAGCTTGAGATGTGTTTTCCACCATCATTCTTTGATATTATGGTACACCTAGTCGTGCATTTGGTGCCACAAATTTAGACATTGGGTCCCATGTATTTGCATGAGATGTGGACATATGAGCGTTTCATGTCAATACTGAATGGGTACGTATCCACTCGTGCTCGTCTTGAGGCATCCATGATAGAGGGATACACTACCGAAGAGGCCATTGAGTCCGGAGGTCCATTTTGTAACAATTGGCTAAAAGACCAGATTGTAATAGGTTTGCCTCCATCCCGACATGAGGGCAGACTATATGGGTGCGGGAGGATGGGCCAAAAATCATTCATCTCGTTAGACTACAATATTGTCCTCGAGGCGCATCATAGCATTCTACATCAGCTCTCGATAATGGAGTCTCTGATCAAACAACACATGCAAGAGCTAAGCGATCATAACCCTAGGCAAACAGAGGATTGGGTAAATAAAGAACACAAATGTCGATTCACCACATGGCTAATGGAGCAGAACATTCCAGATGGGGAAATAATTGAGCAACAAACTATCAAGAGGTTGGCAGCTGGACCATCTCGTCAGGTCACATCATGGCACACATATGATATTAGTGGCTTCACGTTTTGTACCACTTCTAGGGATAAAAAGAGCATGGCGCAAAACAGTAGTGTTCGCTGTGAGGCCATAGATGATTCAAATAAAACTGCTATATACAAATAAAACTGCTATATACTTTGGCTTCGTTGAGGACATATGGGAACTAGACTATGATTCATTTAAGACGCCATTGTTTTGATGCCAATGGGTTGATGACAAACATGTCACAGTGGACAACTATGGCTTGAGAGTTCTTGATCTAAGTAAAGTAGGTTACAAGGACGATCCATGGATCCTTGCTATGCGTGCTGCATAGGTGTTCTATGCCGAGCAGATCCTTTCTAAGGAAGAGAAGAAAAGTACGGACAAGACGAAGCATATAGTTCTCCTTTGAAAGCAGCAAGCACTAGGAGTTGATGGTGTAATTAACCTAGATGATTTCAACTAGTTTGGGCACATGTCTCTCTTTACAGATGATCATCCGTCGAAGATAAAGAATGTTGAGCGTAATATCCCCAAGAATTCATTGCCATGGGTGCGCCACGATGGAGAAGAAAGAATAGTAGCTGGCTAGCTAGATTTTATATCAGTTATAATCTGTACTCATAAATTGGTCTCTCTTGGTATTGATCTTCAACTTATTTAAGTCCTTTTGTTTCTACTTCTTTAAGTCTTTTTCTTTCTATTGGTACCCATGAATTGTTCTTCTTAGTATTCATTTTCTAATTATTTAAGTCCTTTCTTTCTACTTCTAATAGCCCTAGAAATATAACCTAAAAAGAAATATACTAGAACAATAAGCCCTAAAAATATAACCTAAAAGACATATACTAAAACAATAAGCCTTAAAAATATATCCTACAAGAAATATACTAAAACAATAAGCCTCAAAAAATATATCCTACAAGAAATATACTAAAACAATAGGCCTGAAAAATATATCCTACAAGAAATATACTAAAACAATAGGCCTGAAAAATATATCCTACAAGAAATATACTAAAACAATAAGCCTCAAAAATATATCCTAAAAAAAAAATTTACTAGAACAATAAGCCTCAAAAATATATCCTTAAAAAATATACTAGAACAATAAGCCTCAAAAATATTACTTAAAATAAATATACTAAAACAATAAGCCTTAAAGAAATATCCTAAAAGAAAGATACTAAAACAATAAGCCTTCAAGAAATATCCTAAAAGAAAGATACTAAAACAATAAGCCTTAAAGAAATAACCTAAAAAACAAATTCTCGAAAACAATTTGCACAAAGGGTTCCCAAGACAACCGCCGGTGAAAATGCATTTTCACCGGCCGTTGTCTTAGCCAACCGCCTGTGAAGACGCATTTTCACCGGCGGTTGTCATAGAGAACCGCCTGTGGAAAGATTTTTCACAAAGCGGTTCTCTAAGACAACCGCTTTGTGAAGATCCCTTCCTATATATACCGTGGGCGCGACACTTAGCGAAAAATTGAACTCGGTGGGCGCGAAATCCGAAGGTGACGCCGCCAGCCGCCGGATTTCTCCGCCGCCTTCTCCCGCCGCCACCGCGACCACCGCCGCCACAGCGACCTCCGCCGCCATCGCACACACGCCGGAGCCTTACGCCCCGCCACGGAGCACCGCCTTGCGCCATTTCCCCACCGCGGAGCCTGCCCGCCGTCGCCGTTGTGCGCCCACAGCCGCCGCCGCCGATTCGCCACAAGAAGCGTACGCCGCCCGCCGATTCGCCGCCACGAGCACGTAAGGAAGCCGGTGCTCCTCTCCCCCTTCAACCCCGCCCGGCGGCCTGCTGATGGCTCGGCTCGGGCGGCCGGGCGGCGGCTACGGCAGGTGCCCTCGCCTGAAGGCTAAGCGTAGGGCACCCGGCACTAATGAGCTGGGCCCCAGGCTGGGCCGCTGCCACGGCCGGGTTTCCTTTTTTTTGTATTTTAATTCTATGGCATATTAATTTACTTTTATTATTTCCTTGTATTATGTGAATGTGTTTAATAATTATAAAGTAATAATTTTATGGGATATTAATTTCCTTTTATTATTTCCTTTTAATATGTAAATGTGTTTAATAATTGTAAAGTAATAATTGTATGGCATATTAATTTCTTTTTATTATTTACTTTCAATATGTAAATATGTTTAATAATTGTAAAATAATAATTGTATGGCATATTAATTTCCTTTTATTATTTTTTTTTTCAATATGTAAATGTGTTTAATACTTGTAAAGTAATAATTGTATGGCATATTAATTTCCTTTTATTATTTCCTTTTAATATGTAAATGTGTTTAATAATTGTAAAGTAATAACTGTATGGCATATTAATTTCCTTTTATTATTTCCTTTTAATATGTAAATGTGTTAAATGACTTACTGTGTTAATAACTTAGTGTGTAAATATATTGTTTCCTTCTATTATTTCCTTTATCATATGTGCCGTGAGATGGCCGCCAATTAATATTTAGTATTTATTAATTACTTGGTGTGTTAATGACTTAGCATTTTTTAATGAGTCAAATAAGTACTAAAGTTAGTGCAACGATGACTTCTCTAAAATCCGAGAGCAGTGGATGACCAAATAGTGCGTAGTCGCCCAATAAGGTTCACACACCCCCGGACCAAGGGTTAGTATGACACGATTACAGTTAGGTTCATATTAGCGAGATGACTTATCGAAATGAACTCACATACTTATTGTCCTTGCATTTAGAACTACAAATCCTCCGGTACAAGAAGAAGAAGAAGAAGATTTCTATGGTGACATGTTGGAAGAAGATGACGGAAACCGAAGTGATCCATGCCTAGCATAGATAGACAACCTCAACGTAGCGTTGACCCAGATTATGATCCAGCTCTCGATGAGGTACAGTTATTCCATGAAAACAAATGCTTTCATTCATCCCATAAAATATGCTCCGCTCCATGATTCGTTGGATGTATCTTGCAGGAGGTTTTGTCTCAAATGCGGGACATTTTGGCAGAGGAAGAAGAAGTGCCGGAAGAAGAAGCACCAGAAACAACAGAGACATCCACCTCGAAATCAAGGAAAAGGAAACGCGCTGACCGAAAACGAGGTGAAAGGGGAATGAACAAGTGGCCAGAGCAGACATATGTTATTACTGACATAGGCCCGAAAGGAGAGTCTTTAGTGTCAGAGGCGGTGGCGGCCAAGTTAAGGAATGCGATTGGTTTCTTGGTCAGGGATAAACTTGACATCACAATTCCTAAGTGTGCGGATGTGAGCGCCGATACACGGAAAGAGTTATGGAATAAGTTCGGAGAAAGGTTTGTTATCCCGACCGGGACTGAAAAATTGTGAAAGAGTATTTCTTCAAGCAGGTTGCAACGTCATTCCGATACTATAGATCGGAAATGAATGTCAAATATTTGAAGAAGGGGTTGGACCCAATGAGCAAGTATAAGATCACCGCTGGTCAGTGGGCGGTATTCGGGGAGCAAAAGAAAGATCCAACTTTCCAAGCCAAGAGCGAAGCTGCTTCAGAGCTAGCAAAGAGGAACAAGTACCACCACCACCTTGGCACAGGTGGTTACAAGCTGCAGATTCCGAAATGGCGGGCAGAGGGGGAAGAGATAAAGAAACAGGGCAAGCTTGTGCTCTCGGAGGAAGTTGGTGAGAGGACGGCGAATTGGCTGAAAGCTAGAGGAACAAAACAAACTCCTACCGGTTTGAATGAAATCACACCGACAGTAGAGAAAATTATGGAATTGGCCGCTGATGTCAAAGAAGGCAGATTGAAGCCACAAAGGGAGAGGGACATCTTGACTCTATAAAGCGAACCGGGATTTCAAAACTTGAAATTCTGACTCTCTTGCCCCTCTGTGATAGTCCCAGGATATCTCGGCTATCACGGGCATCCACTTTTCAGATGATTACAAAGTCATACAATAACAGGGTATAAAAATAAGCCTAATACAATAATCTAATTACAAGCCCACTGGACCAAAACAAAACAAAACACCGATAAACTACTCGTAGCAGCGAAGCATGATGATCATCCAATCCACAGGCATCCTTGAGAGTAGATCGCAAACCAACTACTAATCTCAACACCACTACAAGTCAGAAAAACTACACACCACCAGATTGTCGGTGTTTGACCACCGATAGCCTGCCACGAGGTTCCCGTAGCAGTTGATTCGGACCTCGGCGAACGACTAGAACTCGACGGTTTCACGCAAGAGACACACGGTTTATCCTGGTTCGAGCCCTCGTCGTCGATAAAAGCTCTACTCCAGTCGGCCTTGGCCTTTTGCGTTGGATTGATGTATGATTGTGTGTTGTTCGTCTGTTACAAAAGAGGGTGCTCTGGCTCCTTTTTATAAGAGGAAAAGAGCCAGACCTATGGTTTCTAATCCTAGTCAGATTTATAGGAAGTGTTCTGTTCTGATTACAGAAGTTACTTTTTATTTGTCTAACTAGGATGATCCGTGTTCTATTCGGATCCGTCCTTCTTGCTCTTGTCCTGACGGGAGCCATGCTGGTGAGTAGCCGTCTATGTCTCGTATCAACAAGCCCCCGAGCATTTCGAAGTAGAACTCGGGGAGCGCCTTGCTTCTGGAGTGATGCTTCGAAGTGGTCTAGCTGAAGAATTGCTCCCTTTCGTGCGCCGTAGGTGCACTCATTGAGTGTAGCCCCCGAGCCTCTTGCTACTTATTTATAAGTAGCTGGAGGATCTTGAGAAAAAAGAAAAAGTTGATGGTGTATGCCCTGTAGCCCCCGAGCCTTCGTCTGAGTTGTTTTTTGTCAGAAAAGAAGTCGGGCGATGGCTTCTGGTTGACGTGCGCCCATAGGCGCACTCATTAAGTGTAGCCCCCGAGCCTCTTGCTTTTTGGAACAAAGAGCTGGAGGGTCCGGAGTAGCATGATGGCTTTGAAATTGTAGCCCCTGAGCTCGAATTCTTTTCCTCAAAAGTAGTCGGGTGGTGGCTTTTTGATTGACGTGCGCCCATTGGCGCACTCAATGAGTGTAGCCCCCGAGCCTCTTGCTTTTTGGAACAAAGAGCTGGAGGGTCCGTGAGTAGCATGATGGCTTTGAAATTGTAGCCCCCGAGCTTGAATTCTTTTCCCTCAAAAGTAGTCGTTCTTCTTTAGCCGCAGCCCCGAGCTTTTTCCGAGTTCTTCTTTAGCTGCAGCCCCCGAGCTTTTTCTGAGTTCTTCCTTAGCTGCAGCCCCCGAGCTTTTTCTGAGTTCTTCCTTAGCTGCAGCCCCCGAGCTTTTTCCGAGTTCTTACGTGTAGGAAACGGACAACAGCTCGTGACTTTGCTTTTTCCTTTATGTCTGCTTTTTATGGTTGGGCGTTGGCGGTGGTGGTATAAAGGCTTTTACTTGTCTTTGGATATGCCTGGAATATACTCTTCTATTGCTCTTTTTTTTGCCTTCTTTTTATGTCCTTGTCAATGCTTCTTTGGATTGGTGAACTTGGTCTATGTACGCCGATCTTGGTCTATAAATTGCACTTCCCTTTCAGTTGTTTTCAGAGTCTTGTAGTATGCTTCTTCCTGTTCTTGTGACAATGATAGTTTGCGAGGTTGAACAGCCCCCGGGCTTCTTTCTTGTTCTTCCAAAGATGGTCCATTTAGTGGGTAGAAGAATTCTTGAGATAGGGATTAGAGGCGGACTAATCCCGAGTAGCATTGTGATAGGAGGCTCGTTCGGTAGGTAGAAGAAGTCTTGAGATGTGCCTTATGCTGGGTCATTTAGCGCTCTTAGTTCTTCTTTTCCACTTTGCCGACATATGCTCTGCGTGGGAAGGTTGCCGAGCCGCCTGAGTCTTCTAGGCGTGCGGTGCGGATCATTGCCGCCCGCCCGAGAGGCGGAGCTCTTTGTTCACATGGGGTTCGATCGACTTGTTCTTGGAGAGGTCCGATGTGATGCTTGATCAGTCAGTGCTCCTTTTGGTGATCTTGGATGCACTGCGTTGGTGTATCCAGGTTGCTTTGGTTCTGCTCGGCTCATTCTGCCTCAGAGGTAGTCTGGGTCTGCAACGAGGACGGTTTTGGATTCTGCGTAGTTGTTTTCTATGGCGGAATTCCACTGGGTTCCTTGTAGATTTTTCGCGTAATTTTCTTCTATGGCCAAATTCTACAGGGTTCCTTGTAACCGTTGCTTCGGTGTTCTTTCTGAATTCGATGGGTCTTGTAAGACTTGTATCCTTGTATTATGTAAATTGTACTGAAGAAATATATGTTCTTGAAGTAATCCGAGTTGTTTTGTCCTGAATTGTTGGTTGTCTGCCTTCGTGCCGACTTGTTTTGGTAGATAGTAAGATGGTCTGTCTTTGAGTAGACTTGTTTTAGCTGAGATGTTAACTGTCTTCATTTCTGTGGTCTTGTTCTTGGATGGCTTCTCTCGTGCCGACTTGTTCTTAATTGATGTGAAGACTGTCTATCTTTGAGTAGACTTGTTTTGGCTCAGCAGTTGACTGGCTTCCTTCGACTGGGGTTGTTGGTGGCCGTCTTCTTTTGTGTCGACTTGTTATGGTAATATTGGCAAAGCTACCTTTCCTTGTAACGGCACAATACTTTTACCGTTGGTGGGTAACGAGATAAGGACCGTTATCCCGTGATTTAAGGGTTTACTGGGCCTTTCCCCATTCTTTGCGCCTTTGTATCCGTTGGCCTTTTTACCGTTGTCCCTTAAGTGGGCCTTTTAAGACCGGTCTATAAATTAGTCTGCGATTCTTGTTCCTCTTCTTCACCTTGCCTTTGCTTCCCCGAAACCTAGCGCCGTAGAAAAAATCCCCAAATCTTTGCTCTTGCATTGCCGCCACGCATCCTCCTCTTAGTTTTGGGTGCTTGATTCGTTGCATGGGAAGGAAGAAGGTGGCCTCCAAGAAGTCGGTAGTTGAGAAGCCAGTTCTTGAGGAGGAGGTCGACGGCGATTGAATCCCGAGTTTGCTGCTATGAAGGCCATCGCGAAGAACTTCCCCTCTCCGACTGCTCAGGAGAAGCATCTGGTCGAGCTGCAGGAGTGGGGGATGATCCAGCCCAAGGAGTTCTCCGGTTGGGTTGCTCCTGGTGAGCATCGTGTTCCTGTTCCTCGCCCCGGGGAAATTGTTCTTTTTATTTCTTTTGTTCGCGCCGGGCTCTGTCTTCCGGCTTGTTCCTTCCTTCACCGTTTTCTTCGCTATTTTTGCATCTCTCTCCATGATCTTACCCCGAATGGAGTTCTTCATCTTTCTGTTTTTGTTCATTTTTGTGAAACTTTCCTTGGCATTCCTCCTTCCCTAAATCTGTTCCGCTTTCTTTTCCGCCTCAAGGCGCAGCCCCGCAATGATTCCCTCCACACCCTTGGTGGATGTGGAATTCAATTCCGGCAGGGGCGTAAGTCGAGCCACTTCTTTGAGTACGATCTTGTTGAATCCGTGAAGGATTGGCGGTCCGAGTGGTTTTATGCTGGTAATCTTGATGGTGGTGCTGGTGCTCCAGCGCTCCAAACCTACTCGGGGGTCCCGCCTGTTCCTAATGATCGGTGGGAGAAGGAGCAGCTTACTGCTGCCGAGTTGACTCTTCTCCAACCCCTCTTCAATAGGATTAGTTACTTGAAGCAGAATGGTTTGTCTGGTTTCGCCATTGTGGCAAGCTATCTTCGTCGCCCGAGTACTGACCTTTGAAGGCACGGGGAGCATTTTGGCTTCGAGTACTACAGTGTGAAGATCCCTCCCGAATAGTGGCCACGACCGAGGTTGTCCAATGGTGAGGTGCTTGTGCGCCTCCTCGGAAGATTTTGAAGGGAGTGTCGGTGGTTCACATGATTGGCTTTGAGTACTCGGCCAGGCAATCCTCCTCTATTTGTAAGTTATATTTTCTTGTTTGAATTTTTGTTTTCCGAGTACTTTTTTGATTAATACTTGACTTGTCTTTTGTTCTTTTTGAAGCCTTTTAGCGGGGGATTTCGATGTCGATGCCTCTCTTTATGTTGATGGGGAGATTGCTCCTCTTCACGCTCCTCCTCCCGGTCTTGGTCATCGGGTAATTGAAGACCGAGTTGTTTTGCCGGGGTATTTCTTTGATGGAGCCTTCTCTTGATATGTTCCTTATCGGCCGGTGGCCCTTCCTCGAGTTACTCGTGCGGTGCTAAGAGACCTGCTTATGGGAGATTCTTCTTCTTCAATACGAAAAAGGCGCGTTCCTCTCCTTCTCCTCAGCCTTCAGGTAACCTTTTGATAGGTGAGAGGTTGTTTGATTTTTCTGGCTTATTTTCTTTTTTGGAAGGTAGTCTTGATTCTTCTTTCTTGGTAGAAGGTGGATCAGTTCTTCTTTTTGAAGATGAGGCTGAGGATGTTGACAACTCTCCCCTTCTTCGCCGGTGAGTGTTGTTTTCTTGGTTTTGGCGTGTATACCTCTTTGCTCTTTTAACTTTGATTCTGGCTCCCTGTAGCTCCCGGTCGACTTCTTTTCAACCTCCAGTTTTGGGACCCTTGCTGGGTCCTGCTCCTTCGTCTGCCGGGTTGTTGGTGGATCTGGAGCAGGTTATGCCTCCTCCACCACCTCGGCCTCGTATTTCTTTCCGTCGTCCTCCTAAGTAAGTTTTTCTTCTTTCTGACTTCTTTTTTATTTTCTTGCATCATTTGTCTTTTGACTTTTTTGGTTTTTGTAGGTTATCTGCTGCTATTTCTTCTGCTCCGGCTTCTGACTCTGAGAAGACGGAGAGTGTTGGTGTGGTGGGTCAGGTGCCTTTGCCTGACCCCAATCCTGCTGTGGAGTCTACCCTTATGGTGACTTCTTCTTACTTCTGCGGGACTTCTTCACTTCTTTGCTGCTCAAGCGGTTGTGGTGACTTCTTCGGGGAGCGGACAAGTTGCCATTTGTCCAACCCCTAACTTCTCCTCATCCTAGGGTTGGGTGTTCTCCTCCTTTGTCTCCTTTTTATCCTCCTTGGGATTACGTCCGTGATTTGAAGTTGATGCGGGATCCGGAAGAAGACTTCAATCAAGTTCTCGCCTTAAGAAGCTTGAGGCTGAATTCAAGTCTTTTACTTGAACAATTCCGGGTAGGATGACTTGTTTGCTTTATTTTTACGTCTTGTCTTTTTCTTATCCTTCTTTTTATCCATATGCGCAGGAATACGTAGCGATTCGACATCTTCTTTGGCTCGTCTCGAGTCTCAAAAGAAGTTGTTGGATGAGTAGCTTCTCTGGGCCGGGCGCTTGATGAGGAGCGTCAAGGGCGTCAATCCTCGGAGACCGCCTTGAGAGCTCGGGTTGTTCTTCTTTGTTGAATCCGAGAAGAAGGCTTCTCGGGATCTCCAAGGTACTTGTAAATGCTTTTTGTTGCGTATAATTTTGTCAATTTGCTTTTTCTCGACTTCTTTACGCTTTTTTTTTGCGGCTTTGAAGAAAAAGTACTCGGAAGAGACTGAAAGCTTTGAAGTTTGAAGTAAAAACCTTCGCAATGACTCGGAGAAGGTAAAGGCGGATGCTGAAGAAACTTTAGTCCGGACTCGGCCGATTAGGCGTGGTGCTGATCGAGATCTTTTTGCGTGGCTAAGGCATCAATTGAAGAATTGTCTGCTCGTCAAAGGCTTCGGAAGACAGGTGGTCAGCCTTTGCCGAGTTACGTGTAAGGACTTGCCACTACGCCGAGGAGGCCTGAAGATGCTTTGGTCGACACAGGTTGTTCAGTTCCTTCCTCGACTGACCGAGCGGACCATCAATTTTGCCAAGGATGCAGTGTTGCTTGGCGTTCAGGGTGTCTTGGCTCGCATCCGAATGGTTGATCCCAACTTTCCTCTTGATAGAGTGATGGATGGGACCCATACTCCTGAGGATGAACAAGCACTCACGGAGTCTGAAGCTGCTGTCCTGCCCTTAGCTCAGGAATTTACTGATCTTGTAGAGATTACGCCAGTGCGTGCTGATGATGGTGATGATCATCAGTAGTGAACTTCTTTGTTGTAATGAAACTTTGATGCCTTCCCGGATTATAAAAAGAGTTTTCTTTCTTGAATCTTGGTCAAATATCTTGTTGCTGACCTTTGAATATTTTGCTATCTGTCGTATTCTTTTTGGTGTTGTGAATTCATCTTAAGAATAGTTAATGTTGTAGCCATCTTCAATGATTAGTTCGGACCGTAGGCCCTCATCCGAGTTCTTTTTCTCTATAAGTCGGGATAGGTCGAGCTCTCTCTTGGCTCTCATCTAGTCCTGAAAAGGAGCTAGGATAGGGCGAGTGTTGACTTCTTTTAGCCGTATGAAAGGTCCTAAATGGCTAGAGGGGGGGTGAATAGCCTAATTAAAATTCTACAAAACACTAAACAAACCGGTTAGTATAACAAATGGCGAAGCAAGTGTTGCGCTAGCCTAATGGGGTTGCAAGCCAACCTAACCAATTCTAGCAAACCTAATATACTAGGCACACTAAGAATATGGTCCTTAGCAATTCAACTAGGCTACACAACCTAATACACTACTTTGCACAAATATAATTGCGAGAAGAGGAACCGAGGAATGCAAACCGAGCCTTCGGGATGTCGTGCCAATCACCTTCTTGATTAACAATGAGAAAACAAGGTGATGATCCAATCAATCAAATGAAATCCAAATATGATCTCGATGGATCAATCCCAAATGAACACCGGAGTTTTTACCGAGGTTCACGTGCTTGCCAACACGCTACGTCCTCGTTGTGACGGCACACTCACTTGGGATTCGGCGGCTAATTGGCACAACACCAAGCCTCCAACGGGCACCGCAAGAATCACCACAAGATGAGGGCAACACAAGTCACGAGCATTTCACTAGAGTACCTTTTGCAATCTCCGCGGGGAAAGGTCAAGAACCCCTCACAATAATAATCCTTGATTGGGGGGTGGACACAATCACCAAATCCCCTCACCAATCACCACACCACCAACCGTCTAGGTGATGGCAATCACCAAGAGTAATAAGAAATCAACAATTTCAATCACCACCTAGTGCCACAAAATGTAATCTCAAATGCACAACACTAGGGTTTCCCAAATCCTCTCTCAAATGAGCAATAAGCTAGGAGAGGGAGAGGAGAGGGAGAAAATGTTCTTCACACTCTTAAGATCAGCACTTGAACTCTCAAGATCTCTCTTAGGATGAGCACCAAGATTGGAGAGAAAGAGAGGAGAGGGAAGAACTTGCTCTTCACTTGTTCTTGTTCTTGAGTTGAAAGAATGGGGAAGAGGTGAGAGGGAGGAAAGGGGGAAGGCGCTGGGTATATCCCAGCCGGCCAACCCTCCACACTGTTGTGCACGCAAGGCTTCCACTCCAACGGCTACAGGACATGGAGAGGCCCAATCAACAGGCGACAACGCGCTTTGCTTTGCAAAGAACGGCAGTCCAAGCAGCGCAGTGCAGCTCCCCAATTTTATTCTCACGCACGGCAGCTCCCTAGCTGGCGGGCCCCTGCACCAACCGGGCCTAGTGGCAGAGGCAGCAGCAGCATATGCGGCTGTGAGCTCAGCTGCTGGCTCTCTCATACCGAAACGGAGGAGGCAAAGTCAAAAAGCTGGACCCCACACTTGCATGCACTCTCTCTCTCTCACACTCTCACTTCTCCACTCACGAACGCAGCAGCAGAAAGTCTCACACACACACACACACATACACCTGCATGCATGCCCTGACACACGCACTGGGTTGCATGTCTCACACACACGCACATGCATGGCCTCCGCTGTGGTCCCCACGGTTGCATGCAACGGTAACAGCACCTTCTCATCACTGCTTCTCGAAATTTCATAGAATTTCCGGCTAGGGCCAGATAAAATTCCAGTGAAGCCGGCTCTGTAAAAACGCCCTAGCAGCTCCTCCAACAGAGAGTCCTTGCCCGGAAATTGAACCCCTGATAGCCGGCAATACAACAAGCAGCCATCTTTCTCCTCCTCTTTTAAACTCATTTTAAGTGCTAACTTCTCCAAATAATATCAAATAAATTGAGTACTAAAGTTAGCATTTTTCATAAATAATTTTCTCGGGTTTTCCCATGCACAACACTAAGCGTAATTTTTATGCAAATGAGACTCACACTTAGTGGCACTAGATAACCGATGCAATTAAAGATTTCTCCTCTTTATAGTACGGTTATCTATTCTAAATCCGATCACGCACTCTATTGCGTCTTGACCGGCAAAAACAAATATCCTATTTTATACCTTTGCCTTGAGCCCATAGGATTTCGTTTTTCTCTTTCTTATTTTCTAAATTGAGCACTTGATCATCTCTTTTGGCCATCACCATCATCATGTGTGCCATCCTTGCTCAATCTTGGTGTGAACCAACATATCTCATATATCACTTAGAGCAAAGGGTTAGTTCACTTAGGTTTCATCAATTATCCAAAACCAAACTAGGGCTTTTAATCTCCCCCTTTTTGGTAATTGATGACAACCTTCATAAAGATATGAAATATAATTGATTTTAGATTTGAACCACTTGTCCAAGCAATTTTGATCATTTGCAAAGATTGGACAAGTCATACAAACCCGATTTGGTAGTACTAGCTCCCCCTACATGTGTGCTAAGAGTTTGGATTTGATAGCTTTGCACACATGTTGGATTATAGTTGTGGGAGAGATACTACTACCGAATTTGATGCTAAGGTTTAAAGAATGGACCTTTGAAGCGTGATACCGTCAGAGTGCGCAATTCAACCATCCTTAGCGCCAAGTTAGCTAGACAAGTAAATACTAGAAACCCCGTGAGATCAACATAAAAGTATAATTTCTAGATACCAATTTGAAGGAACATAAGTCTAGCTACCTCCTATGTAAGCTAGTATTTAAAAACACCAATCAATTCTTATTTCTAGCATACACCACACAAGTATGGATATTGAATTTAACTTTCAATGCAACAACTCATATGTGAATGCACATTCAAATGCAACAATAGGTTCATGAGCTTGCTCCCCCCTACTTGTGTACTTTAAAAATTTAATTGATCCCCTTCTTTTGATCTTTGTGATTATCTCTCCCCCTTTGTCATTAATTAACACAAAAGGTATGCCGATTTTAGATAAGTTGAGTTAGTCATCTTGAAATCAATTTTAGGGTGAGGATCATTTTATCACTTTGGTTCAATCTAGATCACTTGCCAAAAGATATTTAACTCGGTTTGAACCAAAGACAAGCTTCTTCACACATCTTGCAATGGTTATCTTGTCTATGTTGAGTTAAACACTTGAAGCTCATTTTCTAGATTCAACACTAGGATTGCAAACCCATAAACATGTCATATGCCACCACTAGATCATATCAAGCACCAAAACAATAGTGGTATCATATAGGCATTAAATTCATTTAATTTTTATGAATGAGCCTATAAAATATGTGGAATGACTAGATGCACTAAACATATCCTTAGCAAGTATGAATGCCATGTCAATCAACTTTTACCTTGCTTTAGTCGAAGGAGAGGCATGTCATATAGTTGGGGTGCATTCATCTCATGTTGGAGAAGTCAAGAATGTTCAATTCATTTCTCAATGTGCAAAATCTCTTCTCATCAAGTGGCTTGGTAAAGATATCGGCAAGTTGATCATCGGTGCCAACACTTTCAATAGAAATATCCCCTTTAGCTTGGTGCTCTCTAATGAAGTGATGCCTTATGTCAATGTGCTTTGTTCTTGAATGTTGAACTGGATTGGTGGCGATCTTCACGGCACTTTTATTGTCACATAGCAATGGCACTTGTCCAAATTTAAATCCAAAGTCCTTCAATGTGGCCTTCATCCATAGTAATTGAGCACAACAACTCCCCGCACTACTGTATTCGGCTTCGGCGGTAGAGAGTGCAACACTATTTTGTTTCTTGGATGACCATGAGACAAGTGACCTTCCTAGCAATTGGCATGTACCACTAGTGCTCTTTCTATCCACCTTGCATCCTGCATAGTCGGAGTCTGAATATCCAATTAACTCAAAGTTTGACCCCTTGGGATACCATAATCCAATATTTGGTGTGTGCTTAAGATATCTCAATATCCTTTTGGTTGCCTTCAAGTGACTTTCTCTTGGTGAAGCTTGAAACCTTGCACACATGCATACACTAAACATGACATCCGGCCTAGAAGCGGTCACATAGAGTAAGCTTCCAATCAAGGACCGATACAACTTTTGATCTACCATGTTGCCACTTTTATCCAAGTCAAGATGACCATTTGTTCCCATTGGAGTCCCAATTGACTTGGCTTCTTCCATTCCAAACTTCTTCAACATATCCTTGATGTACTTGCTTTGACTTACGAATGTGCCTTTCTTCAATTGCTTGATTTGTAGACCAAGAAAGTAGCTAAGCTCTCCAATCATAGACATCTCAAACTCTTTTGCCATCATTTCTCCAAACTCTTCACAAAAAGTCTTGGTTGGTTGATCCAAAGATAATGTCATCAACATAAATTTGTAACACAAACAAGTCATTTCCAATCTTCTTGGTGAAGAGAGTGTTATCAACCTTCCCTATTTTGAACCCTTTAGTGAGCAAGAAATCTCTCAATCTCTCATACCATGCCCTTGGAGTTTGCTTCAAACCATAGAGAGCCTTCTTCAACTTATAGACATGGTTGGGCTTCTTGACATCTTCAAATCCTGGGGGTTGCTCAACATACACTAGCTCATTGATAAATCCATTCAAGAAAGCACTTTTCACATCCATTTGATATAGCTTGATGTTGTGGGCGCAAGCATAGGCTAATAAGATTCTAATTGCCTCCAATCTTGCAACCGGTGCATAGGTTTCTCCAAAGTCAAGACCTTCAACTTGAGTGTATCCTTGTGCTACTAATCTTGCTTTGTTTCTCACAACTATGCCATCTTGATCTTGCTTGTTCCTAATACCCACTTGGTGCCAATGACATTGTAGTTCTTTGGGCGCTCAACTAATTCCCAAACTTGATTTCTTTCAAAGTTGTTGAGCTCTTCATGCATGGCATTGACCCAATCACAATCCATCAAAGCTTCATCTATCTTCTTCGGCTCTATGGATGAGACAAATGAGTAGTGTTCACAAAATGATGCTAATCTTGATCTTGTTTGTACACCACTTCTAATGTCACCAACCACTTGATCTAGAGGATGATCCCTTGCAATATGAGTTGGTTGGAGAACATGAGGTTGAGCACTTGAGCTTGGTTGATCACTTGGTTGAGATGATGTACTAGCCACTTGATCTTGCAATTGAGAACCACTAGCTTGCACATTTGGAGATGTAATCACTTTATCTTTGTCATCTTCAACATCCATCACTTGAGTTGGCCTAATGTCTCCAACATCCATTTTCTTCATGGCTTGTATCAATTGTGTTCCTCTCACATCATCAAGATTCTCCTCTTCATCTTGTGAGCCTTTTGTTTCATCAAATTCAACATCATGCACTTCCTCAACTATGCCATGAGTGAGATTCCAAACTCTATATGCTTTGCTTGTAGTGGAGTAACCGAGTAGGAATCCTTCATCACATTTCTTCTCAAACTTACTCAATCGAGTGCCCTTCTTGAGAATGTAGCATTTGCATCCAAACACTCTGAAGTATGCAATGTTGGGCTTTCTACCATTTAACAACTCATATGGTGTCTTCTCCAATAGCCTATGACAATAGAGTCTATTTGAGCAATAGTTGGCGGTATTGATTGCTTCGGCCCAAAATGAATCATCCACATTGTATTCACTCAACATTGATCTTGCCATGTCAATCAAAGTCCTATTCTTCCTTTCAACTAGCCCATTGGATTGAGGTGTATACTTGGCCGAGAATTGATGCTTGATTCCAAATTCATCACATAGCTCTTCAATTCTTGTGTTCTTGAACTCACTTCCGTTGTCACTTCTCACTTTCTTGATTGATGTTTCAAACTCATTTTGGCTTCTCTTGATAAATGTCTTGAATGTATCGAATACTTCACTTTTGTCAACAAGAAAGAACACCCAAGTATATCTTGTGTAGTCATCAACTATCACAAATCCATATTTATTTCCACCAATGCTCTCATACTTGGTTGGGCCAAATAGATCCATATGCAATAACTCAAATGGCTTACTTGTGCTCATCATGCTCTTGTTGGGATGAGTGTTGCCAACTTGTTTGCCCATTTGACATGAACTACATAGCTTGTCTTTCTCAAACACCACATCCTTCAACCCCTAACTAGATCATGCTTGATTAGCCGGTTGAGTTGTTTCATGCCAACATGTCCAAGTCTTCTATGCCATAGCCAACCCATACTTGATTTGGAGATCAAACATGTTGTCAATTGAGCTTCACTAGCATTAAAGTCTACAAGATAGAGATTTTCATATCTAAAGCCTTTGAATATCAAGTTGCTTCCATCAACACTCACTATCTCAACATCATCAACACCAAATATGCATTTGAATCCAAGATCACACAATTGAGCCACGGACAAGAGATTGAAGTTGAGAGATTCCACTAGCAACACATTGGAGATGGACATATCATTTGTAATTGCAATCTTTCCTAAGCCTTTGACCTTGCCTTTGCCATTGTCACCAAAAGTTATACTATCAACACCATTGCCACTTGATGAGATTGATTTGAACATTCTAGAATCTCCTGGTCATATGTTGAGTGCACCCACTATCAAGCACCCAATGCCTTCCTCCGGCTTTGTAATTGACCTACAAAAACAAATCAATTTTTCTTAGGTACCCAAACTTGCTTGGGTCCTCCAAAGTTAGTCACTAAGCTTTTGGGCACCCAAATTGCCTTCTTCTTTGGGCCAACAATAGGAGCACCAATGAACTTAGCCTTCACACCATTAGTACCCTTTGGTAAGCAAATAACAAGAATCATAACAAATATAGGATATATTAGCATTCTTCTTGTTCTTGCAATATTGCTCTACATGTCCCACTTGCTTGCAACTAGAGCAAAACCGACCATTACCCTTCACAAAACTAGTCTTGTGAGGAACAAAGGCCGCCTTGCCATTCTTGGGGGTATAGCCCAATCCCTCTTTATTTAGGGAGAACCTTTGGCTACCCAAGCACTTTAGCAAGCGGGCATCTCCACCATAGGCCTTGCCTAGGGCATAAGTGAGCTCATTCACCTCTCTTTTGAGTGTCTCATTCTCCACCATGAGTGAGGCATCATAAGTGAAACCATCACTAATAGTAGAAGTGGCATTGCTTGAGCTACAAGAGGGATTAGCGGGACCAACAACAATAGGAGTATAGAATGATTCATCAAGAATATCACAAGTAATTCCTATGTTGCATGTGTCTACGACATCCTCAATCTTAGCTTGATCAAGGAGGGAGGAGTGAGCCTTCTCAAGCTTGATGTGAGCTTTCTCAAGCTTCTCATGGGCTTCCATTAGCCTCTCATGAGTAGCATTGAGCTCATCAAAGGATTGCTCAAGAGCTTTCTTGCTCTTGCGCAACTCTTTGCATTCCTTCCTCTTTTTCTCAATATAAGAGTGAGCATCTCGTAGCATGCTAATGAGGTCCTCCTTTGAGTACTCCTCATCATCATCACTCTCGCTATCGCTCTCATCATCGGATTGTACCTTGGATGGCTTAGCCATTAGGCATGTCGATGGAGCATCAAAGAGTGAAGGCTTGTTGGAGATGGCAAGACTAGCAAGTGCCTTCTTTCTTGACTTCTTGTCATCTTCATTCTCATCATCGCTATCACTTGAGGCATCACTATCCCATGTGACACAATAAGATTGCCCCTTCTTCTTCTTCTTGAAGTCAAGTTTCTTCTCCTTCTTTTCCTTCTTGTCCTTTCTCTCTTTCTTGTCTTTCTTCTTCTTCTTCTTATCCTCATCACTATCATCATCACTAGAGAGAGGACAATCGGCAATGAAGTGATCTTTACTCTTGCACCGAAAACATCTCTTGGTCTTGATTGCATCTCTTCTCTTTCTAGAACCATAGCCCTTTTTCTTCATGAACTTGCCAAATTTACGCACAAGAAGAGCCATTGCTTCATCATCCACCTCACTTGAGCTTGTGCTAGCTTCATCACTTGATTCTTGCTTCTTTTTGCCTCTTGATGAAGTAGCTTTGAAAGCAACCACTTCCTTGTCCTTTTTCTTCTCTTTGTCTTTCTTCTCATCCTTTTGAGAGCCCCCTTCCCGTTCCACACGGTAGGTGTCATGTGTGACCACCTCACCTAGTACTTGGTTAGGGGTCTTAGTGTCTAATCCTTCTCTCACCAACATTGTGACCAAGAACTCAAATCTTGATGGTAAGCTTCTTAGGAACTTGTGAGAGAAATCCGCATTATCCACCTTCTCACCCAAACTCTTCAAGTCATTTACAATCACTTGGAGGCGGTGGTACATCTCCGGCACACTCTCATCATCTTGCATTTTGAAACTTGAGAGCTTGTCTTTGAGGATGTATAGCTTGGCACTCTTCACGGCTTGTGTCCCTTCATAGGTCTCCTCCAACCTAGTCCACACATCATGAGCTCTCTCTAAATCCTTGATTTGCTCAAATACCTTTGACTCCAATGCTTCATAGAATGTGTTGATTGCAATGTCATTGAATTGGAGCTTTTCTTCTTCTCTTGAAGTTGGGTCGGTTGGATCAATCACGGCAATGTCTTTGTCCACAACCTCCCAAACCTTTCTATTTAATGATTTCAAGTAAGCACACATCTTCCGCTTCCAATGATCATAACCGGTACCATCAAAGTGCGGTGGCTTCCCCACATGGTTGATATGGTTGACTTGAGCCATTTTAACACCGAAGGATGTTAAGCCTTAATCAACGGTGACCTCGGCTCTGGTACCACTTGAAAGGTCCTAAATGGCTAGAGGGGGGGTGAATAGCCTAATTAAAATTCTACAAAACACTAAACAAACCGGTTAGTATAACAAATGGCGAAGCAAGTGTTGCGCTAGCCTAATGGGGTTGCAAGCCAACCTAACCAATTCTAGCAAACCTAATATACTAGGCACACTAAGAATATGGTCCTTAGCAATTCAACTAGGCTACACAACCTAATACACTACTTTGCACAAATATAATTGCGAGAAGAGGAACCGAGGAATGCAAACCGAGCCTTCGGGATGTCGTGCCAATCACCTTCTTGATTAACAATGAGAAAACAAGGTGATGATCCAATCAATCAAATGAAATCCAAATATGATCTCGATGGATCAATCCCAAATGAACACCGGAGTTTTTACCGAGGTTCACGTGCTTGCCAACACGCTACGTCCTCGTTGTGACGGCACACTCACTTGGGATTCGGCGGCTAATTGGCACAACACCAAGCCTCCAACGGGCACCGCAAGAATCACCACAAGATGAGGGCAACACAAGTCACGAGCATTTCACTAGAGTACCTTTTGCAATCTCCGCGGGGAAAGGTCAAGAACCCCTCACAATAATAATCCTTGATTGGGGGGTGGACACAATCACCAAATCCCCTCACCAATCACCACACCACCAACCGTCTAGGTGATGGCAATCACCAAGAGTAATAAGAAATCAACAATTTCAATCACCACCTAGTGCCACAAAATGTAATCTCAAATGCACAACACTAGGGTTTCCCAAATCCTCTCTCAAATGAGCAATAAGCTAGGAGAGGGAGAGGAGAGGGAGAAAATGTTCTTCACACTCTTAAGATCAGCACTTGAACTCTCAAGATCTCTCTTAGGATGAGCACCAAGATTGGAGAGAAAGAGAGGAGAGGGAAGAACTTGCTCTTCACTTGTTCTTGTTCTTGAGTTGAAAGAATGGGGAAGAGGTGAGAGGGAGGAAAGGGGGAAGGCGCTGGGTATATCCCAGCCGGCCAACCCTCCACACTGTTGTGCACGCAAGGCTTCCACTCCAACGGCTACAGGACATGGAGAGGCCCAATCAACAGGCGACAACGCGCTTTGCTTTGCAAAGAACGGCAGTCCAAGCAGCGCAGTGCAACTCCCCAATTTTATTCTCACGCACGGCAGCTCCCTAGCTGGCGGGCCCCTGCACCAACCGGGCCTAGTGGCGTAGGCAAAGAAGAAAGATATGCGGCTGTGAGCTCAGCTGCTGGCTCTCTCATACCGAAACGGAGGAGGCAAAGTCAAAAAGCTGGACCCCACACTTGCATGCACTCTCTCTCTCTCACACTCTCACTTCTCCACTCACGAACGCAGCAGCAGAAAGTCTCACACACACACACACAAACACCTGCATGCATGCCCTGACACACGCACTGGGTTGCATGTCTCACACACACGCACATGCATGGCCTCCGCTGTGGTCCCCACGGTTGCATGCAACGGTAACAGCACCTTCTCATCACTGCTTCTCGAAGTTTCATAGAATTTCCGGCTAGGGCCAGATAAAATTCCAGTGAAGCCGGCTCTGTAAAAACGCCCTAGCAGCTCCTCCAAGAGAGTCCTTGCCCGGAAATTGAACCCCCTGATAGCCGGCAATACAACAAGCAGCCATCTTTCTCCTCCTCTTTTAAACTCATTTTAAGTGCTAACTTCTCCAAATAATATCAAATAAATTGAGTACTAAAGTTAGCATTTTTCATAAATAATTTTCTCGGGTTTTCCCATGCACAACACTAAGCGTAATTTTTATGCAAATGAGACTCACACTTAGTGGCACTAGATAACCGATGCAATTAAAGATTTCTCCTCTTTATAGTACGGTTATCTATTCTAAATCCGATCACGCACTCTATTGCGTCTTGACCGGCAAAAACAAATATCCTATTTTATACCTTTGCCTTGAGCCCATAGGATTTCGTTTTTCTCTTTCTTATTTTCTAAATTGAGCACTTGATCATCTCTTTTGGCCATCACCATCATCATGTGTGCCATCCTTGCTCAATCTTGGTGTGAACCAACATATCTCATATATCACTTAGAGCAAAGGGTTAGTTCACTTAGGTTTCATCAATTATCCAAAACCAAACTAGGGCTTTTACCGTACTCTCATCGGTGTTGTGAAAACAACCCGGAATAGTTGGGCTCAGGCTAGGTTGTAGCCATTTTGCACTTCAACAAATAATTCGGACCGTAGGCCCTCATCCGAGTTCCATTTATCTAGAAGTCGGGACAGGTCGAGCTCTCCTTTGGCTCTCATCTAGTCCTGAAAAGGAGCTAGGATAGGGCGAGTGTTGACTTCTTTAGCCGTACTCTCATCGGTGTTGTGAAAACAACCCAGGGGGTCGAGCGTTTTTGCTCTCATCGGGGTTCTATGTTGCGCGGGGGGTCGAGCGATTTTTGCTCTCATCGGGGTTTGCCGGGGGGTCGAGCGCTTTTTGCTCTCATTGGGGTTTGCCCGGGAGGTCGAGCGATTTTTGCTCTCATCGGGGTTTGCCCGGGGGGTCAAGCGCTTTTTGCTCTCATCGGGGTTTGCCCGGGAGGTCGAGCGATTTTTGCTCTCATCGGGGTTTGCCCGGGGGGTCGAGTGCTTTTTTGCTCTCATCGGGGTTTGCCCGGGAGGTTGAGTGCTTTTTTGGACCGTAGGTCCTTATTCGAGTTCCGTATTCTAGAAGTCGGGATCTAGTTCTGGAAAGAAGCTGGGATACTGTAATCTTTCTTATGAATCTTTGTTGAAAGAAGTAGTACATGTCTTTGTTATCTAGGCGTAAAATCATCGTAATTGAGAGATGTGCCATGAATTTTTTATTGGGGATCCGTCTTCAGTCATCAGTTCGTAGGATCCTGGTCCTGTTACTTTTGTTACTATGAAGGGACCTTCCCATGTGCTGAGTAGTTTGTGTCTTCCATCTGGTTTTTGTATTTTCCTGAGAACTAGATCGCCGGCTTGTAAGGTTCTTGGTTGAACGCTTTTGTCGTAATATCTTCTCAGTCCTTGCATATATCTTGCTGATTGTAGTGTTGCATTGACTCTGACTTCTTCTAAGCTGTCGATTTCTAGTCTCCTAGTTTCCTCTGCTTCTCCTTCGTTATATTGCTCAATTTTGGGGGATGTCCATATTATCTGCTGGTAATACGGCTTCTGATCCGTATACCAAGAAGAAAGGTGAGTAGCCAGTTGCTCTGCTTATCTGAGTTCTTAGTCCCCAGACTACTTTGGGTAGTTCATCTATCCATTTTGCTCCGTAATCTTTGAGGTCTTCATATAGTCTTGGTTTCATTCCAGCCAAGATGAGACCATTTGCTCTTTTTACTTGACCGTTTGCTTGAGGATGAGCTACTGATGCATAATCAATGCTGAATCTGCAGTCTTGAGCCCAGCTTTTGAATTCATTGGCTGTGAATGGTGATCCTAGGTCTGTAATTATCCTGTTTGGCATCCCAAATCTGTGCATAATTTCTTGGATGAACTCATGTGCTTTGGCTGAGCTGTATTTTACTAATGGCTTGTATTCTATCCACTTGGTGAACTTGTCGACGGCCACGAAGATGTACTCGAACCCTCCTTTGGATTTCTTAAGTGGTCCGACTTGATCAAGCCCCCAGCATGAGAACGGCCATGCTGGTGGGATGCATATTAGATTGTGAGCTGGAACGTGTGCTTGTCTTGCAAATATTTGACAGTTTTTGCAGTATTTGACTAGTTCTTCGGCGTTTTTAATGCTTGTTGGCCAATAGAATTCTGATCGAAAAGCTTTTCCGACTAGTGTCCTTGAAGATGCATGATTCCCGCAGCACCCCGAGTGCATTTCTAGTAATATTTCTTTCCCCTCTGTTGTTGATACGCATTTCAATAATACGCATGATGATGCTGCTCTTTTGTAAAGATTATCTCCTACTAAGACGTAGTTTTTGCTTCTTCTGATGACCCGAGTTGCTTCTGCTTTATTTCTAGGTAACTTCTTTTCCTTGATGTAATCTATGAATACTTGCATCCATGTTGAGTTATCTGTGGATCATTAGAATTTGCTCTTGTTCTCCGTCTTCTTCTTCTCGTCTTCTTTTTCATCCGACTTGATAGATGGTTTGTTTAATTCTTTTTACGAAAACTCCAGCGGTACTTTTGCCCTATCTCGAGCCTAGTTTGGCTAACACATCGGCTGCAACATTTGAATCTCGTAATATATGATGTATTTCTAGACCTTGAAAATTCTTCTCAAGCTTTTCGATTTCTGCATAATAGGCATCCGTGTTTTTTTCCTTGGTGCAATCCCATTCTTTATTGACTTGGTTGACTACTACTGCTGAATCTCCGTAGACTAGTAATCTTTTGATTCCAAGTGATGTTGCGACTTGTAGGCCGTGGATGAGTGCTTCGTACTACGCTTCATTGTTGGTAGCTTGCCATAAAATTTGTAGAACATATCTGAGTTGTTTTCCATCGGGTGCGATAAGTAGTACTCCTGCTCCCCGCCCCTCCTAGTTTTAGAGATCCATCAAAGTACATTTTCCAATGGTCTAGGATGACGTTTGGAGTAGGTGGTTGTATTTCGTCCATTCCGCAATGAAGTCGGACAATGCTTGAGATTTGATTGCCTTTCTTGGTGTAAATTCTATCTTGAGTGCTCCGAGTTCAACTGCCCATTTTGAAATTCGTCCCCGTTGAGTCTCGGTTTCTTAGGATGTCTCCGAGTGGAAAATGCTATTTACGACGACTACTTTGTGATCTTCAAAATAATGCCCGAGTTTCCTTGAGGTTATAAGTATTGCGTAGAGTAGTTTTTGCACGTGAGGATATCTCACTTTTGATATTGTGAGTACTTCACTTATGTAGTATACTGGCCTTTGTACTTTGTAGATGTGTCCTTGTTCTTCTCTTTCGACCACAATAGCTGTGCTAACCACTGAAGTAGTTGCAGTAATGTAGAGCATGAGGTCTTCATCTTTCTTTGGTGGTACTAATACTGGAGATGTGCTGATGTATGCTTTTAGCTTGTCGAAGGCTTCTTGTGCTTCTTCGTTCCAGTAAATTTTTCTGTTTTCTTTAGTAATTTGAAAAAAAGGTAAGCCTTTTTCTCCCGGTCTGAGATGAATCTGTTGAGTGCTTTGCCATGCAACCCGTCGGTTTCAGAGATCCTTGATATCTACTTGGTGGGCCCATGTCGGTTATTGCCTTGATTTGTTTTGTGCTTGCTTCAATTTCTCTTTGGCTGACTAGAAATCCGAGTAGTTGTCCTGATGATACGCCAAATACACATTTGTTGGGGTTGAGTTTCCACTTCCATCTTTTGAGATTGTTGTGAGTTTGTTGTAGATCTTCAATCGAGAGAATCTGGGTTCTTTGTTTTGACGACTCGTCATCCACATATGCTTCCGTGTTCTTTCCAATTTGATCTCCCAAACAAGTCTGGATTGCTCTTTGGTATGTTGCTCCTGCATTTTTGAGTCCAAAAGACATTGTTTTGTAACAATAGGCGCCGAAAGGTGTAATGAAAGAAGTCTTGCTTTGGTCTTCTTCTTTTAGTGTAATCTGGTGATATCCCGAGTAGCAATCTAGAAAGGATAATAGAGCTGATCCTGCTGTTGAATCCACTATCTGATCAATTCTTGGTAATCCGAAAGGGTCCTTTGGACAATGTTTGTTGAGGTCCATGTAGTCGACACACATACGCCATTCATCCGTGTTCTTTTTTGTGTACCGAACGAGATTTGCCAACCAGTCTGGGTGTAAGATTTCTTTAATGAACCCCGCCGCTAGTAGTCGGGCTATTTCTTTTTTATTGCTTCCTTTTTGTCCGGTGAAAAACGTCGTAGTCTTTGTTTGATCGGTCTTGCTCCTTTGTTGACTTCAATTTTATACTCGACCAACTCCCTTGGGACTCCGGGCATATCTCTTGGTTTCCGTGCAAATATATCCTTGTTGTCCCGTAAGAAGTTGGTGAGCGCGAGTTCCTATTTGATAGGCGGTGTGTGCGCTGATTGTGGCGCCTTTGATGGATCACCCGTCCCTAGATCAATCTTTTTGGTGCCCTCTCCCTCACTGTGGTGAGTGTACTTTGTTTTTTGGCCGGTATCTCTAGTTCTACTGTTCTTATTTCTGCTCTTTGCCGAGTTGATTTCACCTTGTACTTTTGAGGATATTTGTATTGCGTGTACATCGCATTCGTAGGCTCTTTTTAGGTCTCCTCCGAGAGAGAGTACTCCGTGTGGTCCCTGGCATCTTGAGTAGTAGATATGGATAGTGTGGTATAGCCAAGAATTTTGCTAGTGCTGGTCTTCCTAATATCGCATGATATGATGATTCAAAATCTACAACTTCAAATTTGATGAGCTCGTCACCCGTAATTTGTGGGAGTTCCAAATGTTACCGAGTATAATCTGTCGAGAGGCATAGCTGGTCTCCCCGCACGATCCCATAGAAAGGTACGCTTGTAGGTGTGATCATTTTTTAGAATTCTGGTCCCATCTTCTTCAGGGTGTCTGCAAATATGATGTTGAGTCCTGCCCCCATCGATGAGTACTTTGGTTATTGTTATAGCGGCAATTGTTGGCCCGAGTACTAATGGATATAGCCCCTGCGTTCCCGACACTTGTCCATTGGTCTTCACGTGAGAACCGAATTGGATATTGTGACCGGTTTAAATATCCGGGTGTTCTTTGGCTCTCTTTGCCATGATTGTTCGCCAAGCAAGCTTGTCTTCTTGTTTGCTCCTAGAACCGGGTACTCCTAAGAATATTACTGATTTGTTGCTTTGGATTTTGAAAACCGTTATCGGTTTGTGTTGTCTTCTTCTTTCTTCTCTTTGTTTTCTTCTTTGTCTTGTTTGTCCTTTCTCATATATTTTTTTTGAAAAATACGACATTCTCCCATAGGGTGAATTCTGTTGGATGATAGATGCATTTCATATTTTCCGGACCTTCAAATCTTCTTGCCGGGGTAGAATTTCTTTCTTTCGGTGGATGCTACCATGTTGTCGGAATATCTTTTTTTTTGTTGTGGAATTCTTGTCTGTTGTCTTGAATGTTCCATCTTCTTGAGTTGTCTTGATATCTTGAGTTGTCCCGGTATCTCGAGTTGTCTTGATATCCCGAGTTGTTTTGGTTGTTCCATCTTATGTTGTTTTGATCGTTCGAGTTGTTTCTTCCGTCCGTGTTGTTTCTCCTTTCTCGAGTTGTTTCTTACGTTGTCTGGAAACCTTTCTCTTGTCTTCTCTTACTCGCTGTAATCATCTTTTCAACTGTTCTTTTGAACTTTCGTTTGTCCGAGGGTTTTCCTTGCAAAGGTCGTGAAAACATCCATCTTACTTTTAAGCCGTATGAAAATGCTTCTATTACTTCTCTCTCTCGGTGATGTCGTGTACTTGTGCTCGAGTTCTCCAAATCTTCTATAGAAGTCTCGAGGCTTTCTCCCGGACTTTGCTTTAAACCTTTCAACTCGGCTTGCATTATTGGGTGGATCAGTATCCCTGCAAAATTCTCACAAAAGGCTTTTTGGAGGTCGTCCCATGGTTTGATAGATCCGGGTCGTAACTAATCGAACCACTGGAGTGGTAATGTTTCCAGGGCCATTGGGAAAAATAAGGCTTTTATGTCGTCATCGCCTCCGGCTAGTTCTATAGATTGAGAATAAATCTTAAGCCATTGCATTGGCTCAGTCTTGCCATCTTATTTTGAATGATTGGATGGTTTGAATTTGTGAGGTAGTTTGACTGTGAGTAGTCTTCCTGCGAAGTAAGAAAATCTGTCGGGTACTTTTTCTGGTCTGTAGTCGGAATCTGCTAGGGCATGTCGTATCTCGAAATAATCCTGGGGGGACTTTTGGGTGGTGTTGGAGATCTTCCCCTATTTTCCCCTGTTTTTTCTGTCCAATCGTGATGAGGTTGAGCTCTTCTCCTATAATTTGGAGTTGATAATCTTTTGAAAGCGGAAATCCTCCGAGTTCTTTGACTTGTCTGCTCGGATGGTATGTGTCGGGGGGAGGTACTTCGGTCGTCTTGTATCCTTTGCGCGTATCTCCGAGTAGATTTCTAAGCCCGGCTTGTTCTTCACTTGGTCGTTGTATGGCGTCAATTTCATTAATTAACTCTTGTATCTTGTTGATAGGATCAAGTCTTGTCCTTGCTGCAGTTCGTCTTTCCTCGGCTTCTTTCTCAACTCTTTTTTGATTGTACTCGGCTAGCTCTTCTTCATATTTGCGCCATGCTTCTCTACGTTCATGAACTCGGTTCCTTCTTCCTCCTCTTTTCTTGTTTCTTCTTTCTCTTGCTGCTTTTTGGCCGTCGGTCTCTCCTTCTCTTGTGACGGAATTTGCTTTGGAATATCGCCTTTCGATTCTTCCAAAGATCTGTAGTCGGGTTAGACTGGTGGTACTAGAGGTTGCCTTATCATGAACACTTCTTCGTGTGTATTAGGTGGATGGTCGAGTTTTTCTCCTTCTAGAGGTTTATCGTATTGAAAAGGAAGGAAGGTAGAGTACTTATCTTGCTTGAAGATGTTCCATTGGTCGAGGTCATAAGATTCCATTGCCTTCTGAGTGATATCCTGATATATCCGTGCCGAGTTATTGAAACTGTAGTAAAAAGAACTCGGCTTGTCTTGTATATTTGGGTTTTTAGCTTCCTCTGTGAGCTTGAGTCTTGAAAAAATTTCCTGTATCTTCGGCTCAGGTTCTTGAAGTAGTCGACTATGGAGAATTCCTTGTTCGTCTGCTTCGCACCCAGACCCCGAAACGAAGGTTGATCCCGTCAGAAAAAATCATCATGCGTAGGTCCGTCGAGCCTTTGACGTTGATTTCGCCGAAAGCCCCTACCTGGCGCGCCAGCTGTCGGTGTTTGACCACCGATAGCCTGCCACGGGGTTCTCGTAGCAGTTGATTCAGATCTCGGCGAACGACTAGAACGCGGCGGGTTCACGCAAGAGACACACGGTTTATCCTGGTTCGAGCCCTCGTCGTCGAGTAAAAGCTCTACTCCAGTCGGCCTTGGCCTTTTGCGTTGGATTGATGTATGATTGTGTGTTGTTGCGTCTGTTACAAAAAAGGGTGCTCGCCTCCTTTTATAAGAGGAAAAGAGCCGACCTATGGTTTCTAATCCTAGTCGGATTCATAGGAAGTGTTCTGTTCTGATTACAGAAGTTACTTTCTATTTGTCTAACTAGGATGATCCGTGTTCTATTCGGATCCGTCCTTCTTGCTCTTGTCCTGACGGGAGCCATGCTGGTGAGTAGCCGTCTATGTCCCGTATCGACACAGATGTGTGCAGGCCATGGTCAGCATCGAATGAGCTTTGGTGGAAAATAGAAAATAAAGGGATCTGGTGATCCTAATAGTTTGGCTGTAGTTTGCATCCTAGCGCATGCGAAAAAGCATCAAAAGTATAATATATAAGTCTTCAATAATCCCAAACCACACTCATTCTCACTATCCACTCATCATCACAACTCACCTCTCATCACACAACATCCTTCACATCTCCCTCATACTCTCAGTCTAAGCGACGAGGCAGCCTCCGCACGCCCCTCGTCTCAACGGCCTCAAGCCGGACCTAGCTTCAGGGGAGAGAAGCAAAGCACAAGAGAAGACTAGCGGGATGAAACAGTTCACAGGGGTGATCATGACCGAGATCGCGGCTATACGTATAGTTTTAACTCTGCAGAGTGTGTACACCTGTACCCAACAGGAACGCCATCATCGACCATGGCCGTGGTCTAAGCGAACACCGCTCAAGAACTAGCGTACCAACCTGCCCCCAAAGTGGAGTAGCACACGGCGCAACGTATACCCTTGGGATCATGATTAGGGTAGCCGGAACAACCATCGGCATCCTTCTCACTGTGCTCCTGAGGCAAAACCCCGTGCACCTCTGCTCCAACAGAACTGGCTTAGTCCACACTAGCCCAACAGAACGGGCCCCACCCATTTCAGGGCCTGTGGCGTGCACGTTTGACATAGTCCCGTGTCCCAGGCATGCAACCCACGACGGTCCTTAATTGGCCAGAGCAAGCACCTTCCACCAATCACACATGGCTCACCTCTCTCAGGTAGCCACCTCTACCACGCCTGTTCCAAAACTACAAACCAATATCACCACACAAACCAGATATGGGGCACTCCACTATGGCCGGTGTCTCTAAGAAACCTCCGGGTAAGACCACCTCTCACTATGGCCGGTGTCTCTAAGAAACAGGGGTCAAGATAAGAAATATCTCTAGAACTCCTCATATCACCACCACCCATGCGGGATTCAACGCTCCCGTCACGCTCACATGCCATCTATCTCAGGGGAAGTCCCACGGACAACCCCAATCACCAACCCTAATCACCGACATTCCATCACACATCACATAACAAGGTATATATGTAATTATGATGGAAGTAAATGCAAGCAAGCAGACAGGCATATAAATAAGTAGCGAGCGCAAAGCTGGGTAGTCAGGGTGAAGAGGTTTCAAACAAGGCAATCAAGGCTCAGGCAATAGCATGCATCACATATACTAGCAAGGAATAAAAGTAAAGCGCTAGCATTTCTAATTTGCAATGCCTAATAGGATTCTCTAAGTAAGGTGCTGCCATGACACCTGCGATGTCGAGGAAGTAGTGGTTCGCGCCTCTGGAAGTCGAGGTTGTCCACCATCAGGGTCCATCGCCTCCGGGTGCGTCGTCGAGTCCATCTAAGCTCAACTCGTCGCTACGCAAAAATAAAAGGCCGACACGACTAGCAATAAGAACCCAATAAAACTATGATAAAAACTTACTCAAATAAGAAAACCAAATGTACTAGGAGGTAGAGGAGGATTTTAGAAAAATTATGAAACTTGTTTCATAATCTTTGGAGCTAGGAAGAATTTGTGGCGAATTTCGGATGGCGGAGGATTTTCTGAAAAAGGAAACAAAAGATAAGAAGGGCAGGGATCGGATTGGGCTTGATTTCTGCTGTTGGTCCAGCAGCAAGGGAAGAAGGGGGCTTCAGCGCTGGGCTGCTGGCCTTATGGGCTTTGTGTCCCAACTATGAGAGGGAAACAGGGGAAGGGTGCTCTGCAGGTGTTCGACAGAAGGCTCGGCCGGCATGCACCCGCAGCAACCAGCGGCGACAGCGTTGCTGCGCCCGTGGCAACGGCGTGCGAGCAGCAGAGAAGAGCAGGACGCGTACGATGGTTGCGACCGTGGTGGCAACTGAGATGGCGAGACTATGCTGAGGCGGCGTCACGGCGAAACGAGGTCGTCGGCTGGTATGGCCGTGCTTGTGGCGGCAAGGCGGCGTCCAGGCCAAAGCTGTGAGTGTGCGTGTGTGCATGTGCGTGAACCGCGTGGTGTGCGTGAGTGCCCAGAGAGGACGTGTACGTGATGCTAATGTGCTGGTGCTCCGGCGATGGCTTGGGCTTGTGCTCAAGCGTTGCCATGTTCGATGAAGGTTCGATCGTGCGAGGTTGCCGGCCGGTGGTGATCGTGTTGTGCGAGTGCAAGTGTTGTGCGTGTCGCGGGGTGCAAGCGCAGTGGCTGTGCGGTTGTCGTGGGTGGCTCGCCGGCGCGGCACTGTGCCCGTGGCGACAGCGTGCAAGCTGCAACGTGTGCCAGCCAAAGGAGCTTCGGAGGCAGCGGCTCGAAGGCCGGACAGGAAGGCAACAGGGAACATGGGGAAGAGTGAAGGTCTGGGTGTGCTCACCAGGTTTGTGTGGTGCTGGAAGGGAGGCGAGGTTGTGTCGACGTTCGCGGTGAGGGTGCTGTGCGTGCTCTGGCGGATCCGGCGTGCGCGAACGGCGATTCAGCGTCAGCGGCTCGCCCGGTGCAGTGCGTCCCAGCTGCAGCCAAACACGAGGGCGAAGGCTGTGACAGGGAGCGAGGCTCCTACAGAGATAAAGGTTGAAGCTTTGGCAAGACGGATTACCGGATCGTTGCCGGCGGCCGCGGCTGGCTTGACGTTAAGGGGCAGGGACGTCGCAGCGCGGTGTGGACGGAGGGCGGAGCAGCGGCACAACGCGGGGATGGCGAGGCCGAGGGCGAGGGTCTTCGGCTCGGCAGAGGTCCAGAGCTTCGCGGCGGCGCCTCGGTGCACGCGAACGGCGAGGGTGCGTCGCGGTGGCGAGGCAATCACGCCATGGCTGAGGTGGTTCCCGGGGGCGACGTCACAGGAGCTCGAGGTGACGGTCGCTGTTCGAGGTTGGCTAGCAGCGGGCTTGGCGAGGTCGCCGTGGTGCTGCTGCAAAGCACAGATCACGGCTCGGGGTTTTTCTTGGTTTGGGATGACGGGGAAGGATGTAACGGAGGTAGCTTGACTAGGGAGGAGGCTCACCGGTGGTCCTTGGATGCAGGAACGGATGGGTGCGGCGGTGTCGACGTCTGGCACAGCGGCGTCGCTGGGTGATGCTGCGGTGCTTGGCGTTCATGAACGGAGGCGACGTCGTCGGCTCCGACCGGCGCGGCTTGGCAGCGAGGCCGTCGTGAGCTCGCGGGAGTAGCACCGTGGCTGCATAACGGCAGGCCGAGGCGTTCTCGTCGGCGATGGCGCGCACCGGAGCGCTACGCCATGGAGGCAGGGAGGGTGCGGCCTTCCTGTGGGTCAGCGGTCATGGCATGAAGGCCATTCTTAGGCCGAGCGATATTGAAGGTGAAAAAGGTGGAAACTTTGGCAAGGGAAACTCACCGGCGGCTGGGGTGAGGTTATTGGACGTAAAGACGGTGACTTGGCGGGTTCGGACGAGGCGCTCGCGACGGGCTCGTCGTTGCGGGAGCCGCCGTGGAGGCGACGAATGTCGCGGCGTCGAGATGTCGACGCGGTGCTGCACGGCACGACGTCGGGCGGCCTGGCGTCAGGACGTCGCAGTCGGCGAGGACGAGGCAGGGAACGCCGGCGGTGCTGGGCGTGCATGAACGGTGGACTCGGCCACGGAAGGGTTGGCGCGGCGTTGGAGCAGGTCCTTGGCTCCGCGGTGGCGGCGGCGTGGCACCACCGCGAACGCCGCGGCGCGGCTGTGCTGCGCGCTGAAGGTTTCGGCCGGGAGAAGGAACGGTGGAGAAGAACAGGAAGGAGAGCTCGTGGCGGCGGCTGGGAGAGGAACAGGGAAGGGAAGGGAAGGGAGGGGAGGGCTCGGCCTGGGTTCTTATAGCTCGCAGCTAGGGCTTCGCGAGGGGGGCTCCGGCGTCCGTGCCGTCGATGTGACGGCCGGTGCGATGTGGCGTCCATCCACTGTACGGGGCAGGTGGCCGGCAAGGCGGAGACGGAAAAAAACAGCAGCGCGGCATCGTACGGAGAAAGAAGATGACGGCAGGCTTCGACGGATGGAAAACGGAGCAGCGACGGACTCGGGCGGCTTCCTTCCGTGCTGCAGCTGACGCGAGGGCCCGAGCGGAGATGCGGTTTTTCGCTTCCAACTCCTTGACTGATTGGTGGGGCATCCAGGCAGGGTGTACATGGGGCATGCTAGCGGGAGCGGCGTCTCCGTGCGCGTGCATTGTACGCTCCATTCAATCTCTGTTGCCTCGTCCGGGACTAAAGAGCGGGTCTTTAGTCTCCTGGATTCGCTGTTCCAACTAGAAAAACAGGACTGGAATGGTTTTTCAACCGGGACTACTGCACCAGTGGTGGCTAGTCAGAGCAGCGAATGCTTGGCGAGGGCGGCGCGTAGGGGTTGTGCATGGGCGCGGCAACTGCAGTGCAGGGTGCACGACAGTTGCAAGTGGTCCGGCAGTGCTGTAGCCTGGCAGCACAAAGCCACAAACGGGAGGCCATGGTTTCAATATACCTGATCCGAATCATGGACGACACGAGTTGTTCTCGTAGCGGTAGTGTTTTTTTCCTTCTTTTTCTCAGTTTTCACTATCTTTCCTTCTCTCTTTCTATAACTGATTTTTGGACCTTTGCTTATGCTTACTGAGATACTTTTTCACACTAGTACATAGAGCATTTTCACAGGCGGTTGACGACGCATCTGCATAGACGTTTTGGGCTACCGCCTATGCGGGAGGCCAGTGGAAATGGAGCATTTCCACTGGCGTCTCCCTGAAAACCGCCAGTAGAAAGACAATTGCACAGGCGGTTGACATAACCAACCGCCTGTGGAAATAGTATTTCCACTGGCGGTTCACATAATGAACCGCCAGTGGAAATACTTTTTCCACAAGCGGTTCATTTATGTGAACCGCCTGTGCAAATGTCTTTCCCGTCAGTTTTAAATTTGAATTTTTAAATGTGAAACGCCCTCCTTCTCCCCCTCTGCCTCCCTCTCTCCCTCTCCCTCTCCTTTTGTCTCTCTCTATCTTATATCAATGATTTCTTATATGCAATGATAGGAGTACAAAAGGCTATTAAATTATGCTAATATAGACCAATATAATTATATACATATACACACTATTAATAATTTAATTACAACATTTATATATACATCAATACATTAATATACATTACAGTTGTTTTGCGGCCACGACAATAAAGTTTTTCATCGCAACTGATGATTCTAATAATCATCTCGACTTAGTTTCAGAGCGCTAATCTCCCTTAGCACTTTGTGAACTCGGCATCGCCAAGATGCTATTTGGTTCATGGTATTTTCCCTCGCTTGGAATGATTTCTTTCGTGATGAAGGAGCACAGATCCTCAACTAGTTCATATAGATTTTTTTCCGTCAGGTGTTTGGGCTTGGATGATTCTGCAACCGCCTGGAAAGGAAGTTTGTAGACATCATATGTTTGTACTTGATAACGACATAAATATAGCGTGACTATTAGTTGTACCTTATAAGGGTTTTTGCGGTACCGTCCGTTCAGTTTCATGAACTCGCACACGTAGAATCCACAGTGTACCGAGCCAAGTGGTTGCTTGTGGCACTACATAGAGGGAAAGTTGTTATTGACTTGCAACATCGTCTTAACTACTGTACATACATGATATGGCTTCATAACTTACGTACCGGCCAGTTATGAAATATTCTTAGTTCCTCATCCCTTCTGGACAAGTCGTACACCCCACCCTTGAACTTGTACCACCTATAAACCCTATGGTCTCAAATAGAATTAGTTAGTTTTTTAAACTTTCAGCGATAAAAGTATGTATGCAAGTATGTTAGCTTACCGTTCCAAAATGGTCGTGACCTTTGCATAGCTTTCAAGTCTATAATCTGCAGAGCCAAAGACCAGCATCTTTCCGTCCCTAAGATAAATATAGAAGCATATCCAGTGGTCGCTGCACGAACGGACCAGAATTGTCATGTGTTTCTATTCAAATTGTTAACGCGATTTATGTATATACACTCAGACTTACCCGAAGTTGTACGGGGCAACTACCACTTCCCTGTGTTGGAACTGGAGAAATGCATTTCCTATGTGCGCGGCGTAGATAGCCTCGTGTCTCTTCTCCAGATCTTCTTTCTTCTTTGCAGCTTCTTCTTCTGTTAACCCCTTTAATTGATCACTATCATGACCAATCCGGAAGGTGTGCTCGTTCTCACAGATTTTCTTTAGGCTAAGGTACCCAGTTCTCTTGTTCTCATTTTTGTTTGGTCCAGGACCGTAAGTGGTCTCGTCCAGATCATATTCCATTCTGCATGGCACAAGTGCATGTCAGAAATTCAATCTTAGTAATACAACTCAATAATACTAAAGGATGAACATGTTAGGACGAGCGAGACTTACAATGCAAATAATGTTACGAGCTGAACATCGAGCCGCTTGAAGTTCATCATCAACCATATGTCTTCGAAGGTTACAAAAGCGGTATCTCGTTCACTTTTGAAAGCCGATGGTAGTATCCTTACTTGGATCGTGTCGATGTCGACAGAAGCTGCTCTCATATACCAGCATGAAGTCTTTTTATACTAGCTGGTAGTTTCTTGAGTTTGTCCCAACTAAGGAGAGGCCTGCCCGGTATATATTTTTTAGGGACGTTTTCATAATCCTCCCATGTGGGCTTCCTGATCTGTAAGACACTGATCTCTGGGCCTTTTGACGACCTCTCCTGCTCAGCTAAGTCAACGATACATGACTTGCGGCTTTGTGCAATCCCTGCTAAAAATTTAGCGGTACCAGCAGTTTTCTTCTTTGGCTCGAATGGGGAGACCAATTTGGGAACCAGAAATTTCTTCTTCTTTGGTGCTTCTTGGATCTTTTTTGGTGGCAGTGGTGGTGTTCAAGACGATTGCTCGAGGTCTTGAGGTGGTGGGAAAGCACGAGCAGGATCATTGAATGGTATAGTTGGTGGTGGAGATCCTGCAGGTTTAGGTGATGACTGTGGTGTTTCAATAGGATTGGCTACCGGTGATTGTATGTTAGGAGGAGGAGATTGGGGACATGGTGATATCGGGGTTGGGTCCGGAACAACATCGACATGTTGTGACTCCTGAGTTCCTGGCAAGACTTCAGAGGGTGATGGTGGCCGTGGTTGTGGTGGCTGCGTCAACTCCACGTCTCGTCGAGGCCATAGGATGAAATTGTTAATGGCCTGTCCGAGTGTCTCAACTCCGTCGAGGCCAGAAATTTAAAGCACATCGTCCTCATATCCAGGGACGACCGTACGCACTTCTACCCTGCAGTACTTTTTTTGGTATGATGGTATGGTGGTAGTTACGTCCGGGGATTGCAAAGCCCGTGGCTACTTTCTTTGTACGAACATGCTTCATACCATATCGTATGAGCAATTTGCAAGGTGTCGGTGCTTCGATATCATCCACTGGGAAGCGGTCTTTGTTGCCCGTAGACCCCACACTGCTTGAAAATGGAGGTGATTGTGTGGACATGGCAGCAATCATCTCTTGAGGACCAGCCGAGGGCTGTGTGGGGACGAGCTGCATCTGCGGACCTTGTGTGCTCATCTATTGAACAGACATTGCACTAGCTAGCTTCTGCATTATTTGAGGATCAGGATTTGATAAGAAATCAGACATCATGTTTTTGAATTGTTCCTTAGCCTGCTGCTCAAAATAATCTTTCATATCTGCCTTGTATCGATCTCTTTTCTTGTACATGCCCAACCACTCCTCACCAAATCCCTCTTTCCATCCCCTCTTTGATGATATTTCTCGCATACCCACCAGGATGCTTTCGGGGTTGCCTAGACCTAGAGTGTAACATTCCGCAAATTCCCATGTAATAAAAATCCCGACTTTTTAAAATTTTTGTCTCAGTGTGTGTTGCATGTAGATGGTAGGTAAACTTAAGTCAAATGTTTTCCTTTTCCACCCCAAATTCAAATTTGAATTTCAAAACATTTATAATGAACCACTTGTGGTGAAGACTGATCACCGACTTGACAAGTGATCTTTTCAAATAAAATAATTTTTGTGATAAAATTTAAAATCTTGGTTGAATTCGAACCGCACTCGAATTCAACGTGCAAGCCTACACTTGATTTATTATTTCCTAAAATAAATCCCTAACCCCTCATTCTTTTCAAATCGAGTTTATAAATTAATTTGTGCACCACATGTAGCGTAACTGCATGTGTGATTTGGCTTTTGCTTGTGCTTGGAGGTAATATCCTTGTCTAATTAATTCCTAGAGTTCCCAAAACAATCATCTACCTAACCTACTCTTTTTCCCAAAACCCAAATGCAAAGTACCTTGCTCATGTACGAGGCACAGATATGCACCACGGCAAGCTGCATGCTCCTGTACACCTTGGCTCACCACCTCTTCTCACGTACACACCTGAAGAAAGACATGTCTGTTTGAAGCCAGCAAGCAACCCGGCGCCCTGCTCATCAATCGGCCTAGCCCACGAAAGCCACCAGCAGCGCCTGCCCTCTGCCTCTCACGTGCGTAGCACGAGCACGGGTCACGGCCGCCTGCTCAGTCCCAGTTGATTATATGAATCAGATGCGTCAGACAGCTTCAATCTCGGTCAGTATAACCAATCGGGACTAAATGTCACTTTTTTTCTTTTCTTTTCTTTAAATAGTTTTCATATATTATTATATATTGTACTATTCTACGTCCATGTTAAGAATAAAAGTCATTAATTTTAAGAGCTTATATATTACAAGGATCATTGGCCCTAATTCATCAAGTTCATACAAACCATAATAATTTAAACCAAGTCATTACAAATTAGATGTCAAATACACTCCAAAGTTCATGCGAGCATAAGTAGATCATCACTAGTACCTAATTTGACTTTTTCGTATCATTAACTCAGTGAAGTGTAGGTCACCAATGTGGTATCCACAAATATCATTGACGTAGAGCAACGCATTAAGTAGTGCACTCTCACTTGCTTCACAAGTATGAGAGTGTGAGCACATGATCTACTAATGGCAATTAATGTTGGTTGAGAAGTCGGTGGGTCATCAGATCCCCTCACAAGCAGCTTTGTCTGAAATCCTTCTATAGTGAGTGTTGGCCATTCATCAGCATATTTCTAATCATAAGCCAATCAATCCATTGTCTGGTTTAGAATGACTTTAAAGCTGCAACCTATGTAGCATAATTCTCAACATGTAAGTATTGACAGAAAAAATAGATATGAGAACTAAGCTTTCTAACATATAACAATAATCCATATATAAGCTATGAGTTCGACTTTAGCTTTACCATATTATTTTGGTTGTTTCGAGCAATCCTTGTATCATCACGGTATAATATAGCTTGTATCATCCCTTAATTAACATCATGATACTAGCCCATGGCATTTATAGCTTGTATCATCACAGAGGATAATATAGGCATACTTGCAAGCTTATTTGTACATGCAATAATTTTGGTGGGTGCCTTTATTCTCATCTCTGCGAATGTACAATACTGGTACCCCTCCTAGCGGTGATAAAAATGCCAATTTGTCATTGGATTAATCAAACATTACCTATAGGAAAGGTCTCAACATCCACTCCCTCAACATCAAAATTTGAGAGTGTTTCTTGGAGCCAAACGATTGGGTCAATTAACTGCAATGCATTTAAGAATCACATATCAGAAAATATAAATGATAGATGCGACAATTAAAATATTTAGGAAGAAGAAGAGAAGACATGCGACTATAAATACGGTGGGGACCTTTAGTCCCGGGCTGAGCCACAACCTAGGACTAAAGGTGGTGTGACCTTTATTCTTGGGTTGAGGCACCGCCCGAGACTAAAGCACTTTTAGTCCTGAGGTGTGACCGAACCCAGTATAACGTCAAATTTTGGCCTACAATGAGCAGTTTTGTTTTCCACCCATGCAAAAAGTTTTCATTATATCCTTTACAGAAATAGGCTAAAAATTGAAATTGCATAGTAAAAAAAAAATATAGCTATAAAATTTGCAATACAAATATTATGAATTATATTTTTGTAATGGGAAATGTAGAACTTACTTATAATTATATTTTTTTATAATGGGAAATGTAGTACTTACTTAATTAAAATATTATGCATGGTACTCCCTCCATCCACCAAGTTTGACCCCTTTGTCTTATTCAACATTTTTTGCAAAATATCACCTTTTTATCGTGGCTTGCTATTAATAGAAGTTCTCCAATAATAACTTAAATTTGGTCATATTTGTATAAATTTTTTTAATAAGATGAATGGTCAAACTTGAGACAAAAAAAAAAAAAGTTAAACATTTTATAATTTGGAATGGAGGGAGTAGTACTTAGACATAATTATCCTCAACTAGATGATTTCAAATAAAAAAATTGCCAACTACAAACTTGTATAATTTTTTGGAATCTATAACTTATGTTTTCTCCATCCAAGATCATTTAAAAATTTTAAAATTCAAATTCTAAAATTGAATTTTTCTTAAATTATTGCTCGGTTCAACCTTGAATTATTATGTACCTTGATTTTGGGCACTAAATGATCTCAGATTAAAAGGTTGTGATGGTTTTTTCCTACATTTTTGTAAAATCATGATCTATCAATTTATTTTGGTCATCTTGTCATGTGACATCATTTGACCAATTCAATTTTTGAATTCTAAAAAATAACAACTTCAAATAATATTTTGAAAGAGTATTTGATTTCAACTAAAAAAGTCAGGAAAAATAAAAGTTGTAGAACTCATGAATGCCTATAACTTTAATTTTGGTCATTTCTCCATCCCATTTTGTTTGGACACTTCAAATGTTTGAATTTTTTTAAAAATTGAAATTGAAAATTCCAATAGAATTTGAGCCACTAGATGATCTCAAATGGAAAAGCTGTAAATATTAAAGTTGCACAACTCATCAATATCTACAACTCTTATTTTAGTTATTTTTATTTGACAAAATAATAGTATACATTGTTCATAGATTGACATAGCTCGCATATAGATATATTAATTTGTGAACAATGTATAATATTACTTTCTCAAATAAGAAATAATCAAAATACTCTTATGTTCTTAACTTTTTCA
This sequence comes from Chrysopogon serrulatus, assembly GCA_015844335.1. Classification (NCBI taxonomy): domain Eukaryota; kingdom Viridiplantae; phylum Streptophyta; class Magnoliopsida; order Poales; family Poaceae; genus Chrysopogon; species Chrysopogon serrulatus. Next base: position 207,066 of record JADLZL010003825.1, on the reverse strand, counting down.
GTTTATTCCAATAAACATTGTATTACCTCAAAATTGCTCTTTGTCCAATAAACATCAATTTTATTGGGAAGTGTTACCCCAAAATATAAATTCATGTGGAAATGACGAACTGTTACAATATATGCAAAAAATGTCCATTGTGGATTTGTAATAACACTAAAAAAATCAAAACTTTCTTATAGATGCAATTTTATTTATTGATAATACTTTTTGATGAGAGGGGCAAATTTTCTGTAAAACTGTAGTAAATCTGGTTCTGAACTAGCATTATTGTGACCCCACCTGTCAGTGACCTACCGAGACCGCCGAAACCCTAGCTCCCCACCAGGACCCCTCTCACCTAGTCACCTCCCTCTCCCTCCACCGCCTCCTCGTTCCCAGACCTCCCTACCGGCGGCTTCCCTTCCCTTCCCTCCGGACCTCCACCGCGCGCGCGCGTGAAGGAAAGCGGCCGCGGCGATGGGGAAGGCGTCCAAGGGCTCGCGGAAGGGGAAGAAGGCGTGGCGCGCCAACATCCGCACCGACGACATCGACGACTTCTTCGAGAACCAGACGCGCGATGCCCACGCCGGCGCCGCCGCCATCCCCTCCCTTCCTTCCGACTCACTCTTCTTTGTCGACAAGCCCGCGGCCTCCGCGTCGACTTCCGCCGCCGGCGCCTCGGACACGGCCACCATAGGTCACCTCCGTCCCTTTATCCCGCCACTAACTTCTCCCCCCTCTCGCTCGTTTTGAGTTACAAAACTATTGTAGTAGTTTCTGATAAAGTATAAAGTTATAGTAGTTTCTGATAAAGTATAAAGTTAAATTTCTTTTTGGGATGCAACAGGGTAAACGTTACTTGCTAGAATAACACATCCAAGAAAACTCGTGACGATCGATGTGTCTGTTATGCTACTGAATCGCTCTGTATCTGTTTATGATATTATGATAACTTGTCAATCTTCAAATTATACTAGACATTATGTGTAATACTTAACCAGGTTCCTTTGATCCTCATAACTTAACCAGTTTCCTTTGATCCTCATAACTATGCGGTTCAGATCAGTGATTTAATTGTCACAGTAGCTTAGGATTAGAGTTTAAAGCATATCTACTTGATTACTGTTTCAGTTGCCACATCTGTAACTTAATACAGTTTGTAGCATTCCCTGCCATGGCTGAAATTTTGGTTAATGCTTTCAGACATTCCTGTCAAAAGGAAGATCGAGAAGAAGAGGGAGAAGGTTCTTTACCATGAGAATTTGTTGAAGCGGAATCCGTTTGTGCAGCCAATCCCATCTTCTGTAGTGAGCAAGAAGGATAAGAAGAAGGCAAAGAAGAAGGAATTGCGGGAGGCACAGGGAGAGAAAAATGTCCCTATGGTATCTATCACATAAAATGATTGTCTTGTTTTCAGTTTATTTGTGCTGCTTGCTAAGTGACCGATTGTTTATTTTTCTCCACAGGAAGATGATTCTGTAGTAAAGAACTTTGACATCTGGGCTGTGGATGGTAAAGGTGATTCCAAGGCCAAAAGGTGGAAATCTCGTTAATACACACTTCTGTTTGTATCTAAAAGCATGTAATTTGCATTTGAAAAGTATACAGTGTTCTATTTATGGCATACAGATCTTTTTTTTTTAAATGCTGAATTTGGTAGCATCTAAAATTTTTTATATGATCAAACTAAATGCGTGCTTTTGTATTTCTACTGCCAGAGATCTACTACATCAGTTATTCCTGCTGTTGAAGTTGAGCCTGCAGGATGTTCATTTAATCCCCCATTGGAAGCGCATCAAGTATGTGTTAACATTTATTTTCAGAAGTACCTGATATGGGCACTCTATTCCTAAGTAGTTAAAAATTGCTAGTATATACTCCTATATTTTTCAATGATGACAGTAACAGCCTAACAGGAAGACCCTGCTGTTGCTTTTGTTAAAAGTGAAGTCATTCAACTCATGCAGTTTGTGTTGGTATTTGTAGGACTCTCTTGCTCAAGCTGTTGCAGACGAAAAGCGTAAAGAGTACATGAAAGAGTTGGGGCCAGCACCTGTACCACTCATAGTTCCTGGTGAAGCTATAACTGAAGAAGATGTGCGTTTTATCTCTGATGCTTATATAGCTATTTTGCAATTTGGACATTGCCTCTGTTTGTGATTTTAACTGCATGCCTATTTTGTTTGCATCTCTTGATTTTCTTTTCATAGAAATGCAGAAAATCCATATTTATATGAATGTTTTTAGTGATTCACGAGGGTAAAAAAGCATGACCATTAACAGATAGCTTGAAAATGTGCTTCTCATTTTCAGGTTGCTTCTGATGTTTACCTTTGAAAGACTTGTTTGACATCTTATTTATAAACTCTGTGCTTTGTGATGATAAATATTTTTCAGGACAGTGTTTGACTAACCATTTATGTGGCTTGCAGAAATTCTTTCTTGATGCTGATGATGGAGATGAAGATGCTGCAGAGGAGGATGGAGATCAGGATGCTGATACTTCGGTTGGACAAAGGTTAGGCCTGAAAATCTATGGTAGTACCTTGTGACATTGGTATTTTTTTGGCAATATAGTTAATACTGCACACATAATACCTTGGATGCTGGTTGCATTGCAATATGTTTACCAGAAGCCTGTATAGTAGTAATATAAAAAAATCTTGACAAATCTGCAGGTGTAATTGCATGTCTGAACTTACTTTTGAAAATATTGGTTCCCTTGGTTGAATAGTTTTGACTTCCTATATAGCCCAAAATATATCATGGTCTTGGACAGTGCTTATGTGCTATGGTATTTGTGCTGCCATACATTGTACATCCATCATCAAAGCTTTCATGGATATGGCATGGTAATGATGGTTGTAAAAATTTTATCCCTTTTTCTTTTGCATAGTTATTTCTTATTTATATGTTCTGCAAAGTGAGTTGTTATTTTAGTATTTTGGTCTATGAGAGATTAACTAAACTTTAGAATTAGCATTTGAAGTTTCTGAATGACCATAAAATTTTGGAATCTGATCTGTGGAGGGATTGTATGCATTCTTGGCCAAACATTCTGTTGGAAATGTTTAAATTTCAAGATATTCCCTTCACAAAAAAGTATTGGGGTCAAGATGTTTCTTATTGTGGCCTATTTATATTTGAAGATTCTATTGTATTTCAACTTTTTGGTTTATTTCTTTTCAGGAAGAACAAAACAAAAAGAGTTACAAGAGTAGAACTGAACAAAAGAGCTCGCCGGAAGGAGAGGTTAAGGGCAGAAGCGGAAGCAAAGAAAATGGAAAATATTTCAAAAGAAATTGACAGGTAGGTGGTTATGTTCTTGGATCATCAAGGTTACTGCTAAATTTACTTAGCAGAACTGGAATTTTGTCGTTACTTTTGCAGCTTGCCAAATATAATGGATGAGATAGCTAAAGAGGACAAGGAAAAGGAGAAGAGGCGCATACGACGAACTGTGGTTAAAGAGGAAAGGCGTAAATCAGGCCCACCTCGTCTGGGCAGACACAAGTACATTTCTATTTCTATGTTAACTAATTAGTTTTCCAATAATCCTTTGTGATGAAAATGGCTATGCTATACTGGATGCTTTGCAAATCACATCATCACACTAGTTGCATGTAGTGGTATGATGGTAGATTATGGGGAACTTGTGGCACAAAAATATTTATCAAGCTATTGTCCTTGGTACATGTGTACATGTGTTGGTTTTTTAAGTTTTATGATTAGTGATTAATAACCACAAGACTCAAAATGTTACAGATTTGAACCAGCTCCTGTCCAAGTTCTATTGACAGAAGAGATTAGTGGCTCTCTTAGAAAACTGAAGGTAACAACTTCTTCTTTTTATGCTGATTCTCCATTTTTTCTGCAGTAGTTAACTATAAAATTCGACAATTTGTGTAGGGGTGTTGTAATCTTGCAAGGGATCGCTACAAGAGCATTGAGAAACGTGGAATACTTGCACCAAGCAAGAGAATAAGGTTTGCCTTTGTTTTTCCTCCAAAAGAGTTGTTAACTTTAGGTTACTATATAAATCTGAATATGCCATACTTGACTTACATGAAGGCTTACGTATTATGATAGCCTTCTCGAACTATGGCTTTCGCATGTGCCCATTTGTTGTATTGTCATTTGTGTAGTACTCCCCTTTGCATACTTATTTATCATCCTGCATGACTGTCTGATAGTTTTAGTGGTGTCTTTCCAGGTTTTTGCAGTAATGTCTTGTGCACCTGGTCAATCTCGCAACTGCTCTTTTTTTTTTTGGCAAGTTGAATGATCATTTTCAATAAAAAATTACAGATTGATATTCACCTAATTTTGTTGTCCACAAATCATTATTTTCTAAAAAAATTGCTTTAGGAAGTTATGATATCACTGTTTTAAACAGACAATTCTTAAGAACTTGAAAAGTTAGTCAATCTATTGCACATTCATACTCTGGATCTGAAGCTTTTCTCATATAACTTGATATTGAGTTCACCGTCTAGAACATGGTACTTTTTATGTCACACCACAATATAAGATGTATAACCTACAAACTCATCCATGTGCAGCAAACATCGGTAGTGAAGTCAAGTTCCAATGAGGGATGATATGGTGACCTTGTCCCCCCAACAATTTTGAGGGCAAGCTTGGGGGATTGAAGAGGCTTAACAAGAATTGATAACGATGTGAAGTCCCTGCTATAAGAAAAGAGCTTGTTTTACGGCATTTAGCATGTTCAGTGCCAGTGCAGGGGAATGTTTCTCCCTTCTAATGCCTTCCGTGAATTGCCTTGTAGGCAGTTCTTTTCTTTGCTATGGAATATGGATCTTATAGTACTTATCGGATGTGACATGAATACATGATAGTAAGAGTATTATTTGTATTGATTCTGTTGAGTGTTGACACAGTTTCATAAGATCTGGAATATACTTGGATACCTGGGCTGCGCGGTTAGATGAATACCATCATTAATAGATGGTCAGACAAGCTCGGACCCTGTGTGGTAGCGGGTGCAAGTGGACTGGATAATTTCCGAATCTGACTGGCAAGGATATATGGCTTATGGGAAAGAATTTTATAAATATGTATGAATATATGATGGGTAATTATCTACACACGTGGATGCGGTATATTATCCCGTAGCTGAGTGGAATGGATATATATAATAATATCTGAATCCAACAACGGTGGATGTGGTGTATTTATCCACACCCGTGTATTCCAAACCCAATCAAAATTCGGAAAAGTAAAGAGGGAAGACGCTTTCGATCCCATCTGTTCTGTTGTCCCTTCCTATGTGTAAGTTTATTGGAAAATTTTCACATTTACTTTTGTGAGCTAAAAGCAACATATTGTAACTATACCAGCCAAACGGCACTGTACATGTTGCTCAGTTGCAATTCCCAAACAACAAGCCAAACACTATGCTCGCCACCATTTGGTGTAACCTCTTTGCACACAGGAACAAACATCTCTACATCATGAAGGTATCGCTGTATCTCTGGTAGAAAGGGGTTGCCCTCTTATCGTCGGTGATGAGCATTGACGGGTCATCTTCGTCGCCCGAGGCCTCCCAGCGGGCAACATAGCCATCCCAGGAGGAGCTGACGAGTGTTGGGTAGTATGGATGCCAGGTGCAGTCTCTGATGATCGAACCATGCCATGAAAGCTTCTTGACAGTCTTCCCGCTCACCTGCACGAGCAATAAAGTTCAGCAGGTCTGCAGGTTCAGAGCAAGCACCCAGGACAAACCAAATATTTGCGCTGAAAGATCAAATGTGTCGATGCACATGAGTTATACAGCTATTGCTGTACTGTTGTAAACTTGTAATCCAAGGAACCCCAGTCTCCATCTAGTTGTTTGTATGGTATACTAATCACATTAGGGGGGAGGTTGGTTACCCACAGGGACTGACCTATCATCATCATATCACTGTTTGTACTTGATACTTGACAGTTAACACAATGCCGATGTAATGAAAATGGATATCCAAAAACTGTACCAGACTTCAGCAGGCTATCATTTGGAAAGAAATCAAATTTTACTACAAAATTAAAACACCAATAGAGTAAAATTCAGGAAGATGGATGCAACATACCACATCATAAATATGTACAGACTTGTCACTGGATCCTGTGTATATGTACCTCTGACCCGTGCTGAAACAGAAAGCACAATGGATGGAAAGATGTGAACATAGACTTATCATTGCTACTACACTTGAATAGGGAAATTACTCATGTTATTTCAGGAAGAAAAAAACTTTGCGCATAAAGACTACAGCAGCCAAACCCACTAGAAACCAAGAGATGATAACATATAATATTTGATTGATATTACCATTTTAGTAAATTATTTCCAAAATTCCGTTCCCTCTTTACATGCTACTATAAGTAAGCAAGATATATCATTGTTTGCATATTTGACTTCTACATGATAAACTTACACGAAAGTTTGACACAAAAAATGTTCAAAGAAAACTTAGCTAAATGATCTGAATAAGCGCACCTAAATTTACGATGCACATCATAGACTTAATGCATGACACTCAATTTTTGCACTAAATAAATGTGCTTCTAAATATATGATAATCTTGTGCCGAAATATGCCACGTTGACCTTATGTCACTGTTAATAAGGTGCAAATGCACTGTTAGTTACTGAACTTTTGCAACCAAGAGGAGCAACCAGCGGAAGACATGACGATGTTTTGTTCAATTATTCAGCTCTGGCTCACAAGGGAAGACTGAAAGGAACTCAGCATTTCATCTTATCAGCATACTAGTATCCAGATTATAGTTATGTCAACTATCCAATAGGGTAACATAGCAAACTCCACAATCTACTCGAGTCAATGGTCAACTTCCACTAAGAAATGTAACCTTTCGAAAGCAGTTCAAGAAAAAAATTCAGTATGTTGGTGAGTGCAGACATAAAAAAAATATCTGCTGCCTACCTGTGCACAGGGGAGAAATAGCAACGGATAAGTGTTCGCAGAACTGAATGGCCTCTGTATGTGGCCACTGACTGATCATCTGGATGCTTTAAACCATGGGCTTCTGATGGAAATGGCATCCACCTATAGTCCCAGTCCACTAGACACACTTCACGACTGTACAAACAACAGTATCAAATTAAAAAGATATAAATTAGTCCCCACAAAAAAAGGAGATGGAACTTAGTTAACATTACATAATAGGATAATTTTGCTCCTGGACACTGTCCAAACTTTTTTATTACTGCCTGGGAGTAAAAAAAAAATGCTAGAAGATACTAGTAGTGTCCTACAATAAAGGATTTTTCTAGTGTGCTATAGCAAATTTCACAGAAGCTTAGGGTCCAGAAGCAAAATTATCCTACATAATAAATAGCTACAAAGCAAGACCCTACGCTCTCACAGCGGAAGACATTTTCCTAATGTCCCAAAGCTTGATTCTCTGATCCTTGCAATTGGAGATGAAATAACGCCCATCACCACGGCTATCGATAAATGTAACTCCATCTAAATGACCTGTCAAAATACCTGCTGATTTCCCCCCCGAAAGGCAACGCCTGTCCCACACCTGAGGGTTGTAATTCACAAAATATAGTCAGTGAAGGTAAAACTCTATACATAGATGATTAATGATGAACACATGAATTGATTGTCACAAAAGAAAATATATGGATGATCTAATAGGTAATTCACTGAAGCTGCTTTTGCTGTAGTTCCTATTAATTACTTTCTAGGACCTAGATGGTATGTCTCCAACTGCCATTTTAAAGTATTAAAACTTGTTTTTTTTTTCTCGAAAACTATTAAAACTTGTTTGCTTCAAGAAGTTTCATAGACATACCATAAAGCAATGTTTTACCTATCACATATTCAGGTCTAATTATATTTATTTTTCATACAGAAAATTTGTGCTAGTTGTATTATCTATTAGATGAAACAAACGATTCTAATGAAGTAAGACCAAGGAAAGCAAAGAAGGAATAAGAAAATTCAGACAATACTAACCTTACAGAGGCTATCATCACTTCCAGAGTACAACACGTTTCCAGTTTCATCAGCGAAGGTAACAGCATTGACATCAGCCTTAGAGAAAGTGGAAAATAAATGATCACAAAAAATGATTTTCCTAACACAACCAGTACAAGAAATAAATATTTATTTACTTCTAGCTGCCATTCCAAACCTATGATATTAAAACAATTCATGAATTTATACTACCCATCTCAAGCATGGTTGTGGCTTTTCTATCATCAAGCAATTTGAGCTTTCTACTTCCCAGTTTCCACAAGTTCCAACCAACCATGAAATTAGAAAAAAAGGTTATCTTACAGGAAATCTATTGAATGAGTAAGCTGTGATTGTACGATGGACTGACAGAGGATGTGGTATGCTGATCTCTAGTCTACATTAAACTGAATTCAATTGAAACTAGTTTTATTTCACTTTGTCCTATTATATTTCCTTTTGAAGTGTGCAATCACTCTCTTGCATAAGGCACTAACATTGTCTGCCATCATTAGAGAGTACTTCCAATTGACTAAGCCACCAGATACTTCTATGCTTCTACGATGAAGCACCGCAATGGAGTAGCTGTTTATATTGGCATTTTGTGCATGGTTGATAAAATTAGACACGATTAATTTTTTCTCATCTCATTTGGAAAACAAACATAACAATGCATATCAAATAATATAGTGTTCTCCTGTGTTTTTCGAGGAAAAAGACAAGATAGTGTTACTCAGATGGTTACATACTTTATGAGCTCGAATGCGGGCTGACACTTTATTTGATGCAAGGTCATAAACATATATTGACCTTTCATTGTTCCCAACAACAACCTCTTTACCATCTTTAGAGAATTTTACAGAAAATATTGCAAAGTCATCATCCTCATCACCACCAGTTAAATCCAATCCCTCATGAATTTCCTGAAGAACATGGATTACAAGCACATCAGCAACGTTTTAAGAATTCAGGACGAGCATGAAGCTAAAGTTTTTAACAGATGACAACAGAACAAAAAGGATTGGGAATAGAGCATACAGTAATATTAGCATGTGATTCCTTTCCAGCACTCTGCACGTTCACAATGTGAACAGTAGGTGACAGACTTGCATAGGCCTGCAAAGTGATCAGCATCAGATGCACTCTATGAAAAAACTAGGCATGCCAAACATGAGAAGCGACTTGGCAAAGTTAACAAGAGCATCTCCAACAACTCTTTAAAATTGACTTGCCAAATCTTGAGTTTTAGCAAGTTGTTAATTTGTTTGGCAAGTGAAAAAAAGACTTGTTTCCAACAACTCCTTAAAACTCACTTGCCAAAACGAAAAAGCCCGCTAACGAATGAAGAGGCCCGCTAAGCGAACGAAGAGCCCCGCTAAACGAACGAAGAGCCCCGCTAACTTCTCTCGATAGCAAGTCCTTTCAGCGCCCATATATACTACCTTGAGACCCGTGAATAGCAACTTGGGATAAATAGCAAGTTGGTTTGAAGAGTTGTTGGAGAGGGATTTTTATGTTTTTGCCAAATTAATAAGAATAGCAACCTCATTTGAGGAGTTGTTGGAGATGCTCTAACAACACACCCAGTATACAGAATAGACCACAAGATAGGTCCCTTTCCAGGAAAAAGAAGCAGTGCATATAAAATTGATTAAAAAATAACTTTAAGTGGTAAACTAAAATAATAGTAACACCCCAGAGCACCAAAGTTGCAGTCCTCTTGGGTGCCTATTTTCTTACTAATTCAAAACCACCTTATTATGGCAAGAAGTAATAAACGTTGGTATCAAGTAAGTGCTACTAATAAATTGTTGCAACTTCTTTAAATAGACATATTGACTACTTAACAGCAACCATCACATCCAGTTAAAGTGTTCGTTATAGCGATAAAATCTCCTGGACATGGTGAAGATTCTTGTAAAAATGTAAGAAACTGCTAGAATTGCAAATCACAACCACCATATGTAGTAAATTTTGAAGAATTTATACTATACTAGGGATAAATGATTGTAGACAGAGATAGACTGTAAGTTTGAAAGAAGAAAGGGTATGGTCCAGATATACGATTAGTCTTTATTTTTGTGTCAGTTCATTAAGAGAAGAAAGGGTACCAAATGTACAACACTAGTCACACAACACACCTAAGAATCTTAAGACACCAGAAACATCACAAAGCACTTAGATTTAAGACCATGTGTGCCACACTTGAATTACATAACAACCACAACACAAGGACAAGATGCTCTAGAAAACCTACACAAGCCCTGAGCCCTGGCTGCACACCGTAGGTTTCTTTCCTCCTCTACTGTCCGCATCGATCAAGAATGCATGTGGAGAAGCATTGTTAAAGACAGAATCATTTTGATGTTCCCATAGCTCCCATGCTATTAGAATTCTTAATAGTAGTTTAATATTAAGAGATTTGTAAGATAATATGATATACAGGCATCCAGCTAATATGGCCATTGGCGGCCCTAGACACGGTGAACATCTTGTAAATTCAAAGTCTAACTCACAGTCCTATATAAAGACCATTAAATCTGTGGAAGGCTGAAGCGCTGTAATTTTGACACCAAAATTATGCCTCAGAAGAAGCTTTTCGAAATTTAACCTGGCAGATGTTGTTGCATCAAAATAGGTTTCTTCTAGTTGATCAAACACAGTACAAAACGTGCTCCCCAGAATAGCAGTAAGAGGTCCAGGATCCAGTCGAAAAGGAAATTTTGGTGCTCAAGATGCTTACAAGGAATCTTTGGTCAGGTGATAGAGCAATGTCTGAAATCGTCCAGTGCACACTTCTGCAGCTTATATCCTTATGAACCTTCCACCCTTTCTCAGCGTCATAGACTCTGATGCGGCTTCCCTTATCACCACATTGGTGCAAACTGAATCGTCAGCCACTATGCAACTTTTCTGGAGAAAGAACCAACAATGACCAAAACCAGCTACTGTATCAGCAAAACCAACCACCTACCCGAAACCCAGCGATGAGCAGCGAGCCATCAGCGGAGAACTGCGAGACGTAGGCCTCGCTATCCACCTCGTCGACGCCCCACGGCCCCTTGGTGGGGATGTGCTGCCTGCCGAGGTAGGCTCGGTCGGCCCCGGAGAACCCGACGCCGCCCGCACGGCCGGCCTCCCTCGCCGACACCAGCTCGAACGCCGAGAAGGGCCTGGTCCGGCGCGCCGGAGCGGCGCCGCGGGCCCTGCGGCACGGCTCCGACGTGGCCCGGGTTAGGTGGGACATCTTGGGGCACAGCGTGAACCGCTCCACCTCCCGGTCCGCCGCCGCCGCCGCCTTCCGGGACGATTCCCCGCGCGCGCTCCGCCGCACTCCGCGCATGCTTGATTCCTTGCACACCGAATTCGCCGCGGCAGTTGCTTGCTTGCTCCTAGCAACAGCAGGGGACAGAGTCGCCGGAGCACGGAGGGATCGGGGAGGTCAGTCCTGCAGAATCCCGAACTGAATTGCTGGAAAAGAACAAGAAATGAACAATTGCAGAGACTGGCAGCAGATTTTGTTGTCCCCTGGAACTGGAACCATACCGGGGACGGGGCGGGCGGAGGAGGCACGAGGGTTTCCGGTTTCGGTGGTTGGCCGCCGCGGCTCCTTGGGGACCTCTGACTGATGAAGTCGAGGGGGAGTCGAGAGCACCGGTGGCGGCGTCCGAGCCTTCTCCGGCGCTCACTGGCACGCGGGACCCGCGGGGTGTTGCGCTCGTGCCGTCGTGCGGCGGGGAGCGCGGTCGCGTGTCTCGTCCAGTGACGGCGGGAGGCGGGAGGGGCGTGCGGGCGGACACCTGGCGGCCGGCGGTGTAGGTGCAGCCCGCGCGCCGGCCTTGTCAACGGCGCGTGGCGTGTGGCGTGACGTCAGGCCCCGATGGTGATGTTTGTTTTAGAAAGCACCATGTCATCCATAAAACTACAGATGCCGTCACTCAAAAAAAAAAAAAAAAATTTACAGATGCCAAACAGGCTTTTTCTAGAAACCGTGCTAAAAGGGGATTTTTTTTTCTAGAAACTAGACATACCTGTTTGTATAAAAAAAAAATCAAACTCCTCCTATCTAGAGTGTGAGTATCAACATTTCAATTCCTATTCTTATGGACAATATCCACTAAGAGAAAATCATGAGCCTAGAATTGAATCTCTTGACGATTTGGCCATATGGGCTCATGTTTCTTCCTTCCATTAGCATTAACAACACTGGATCATGGGCTATCGCCGCTATTGATGCTGTTCTCAAATTCTTAGAAATAGCCGCATCACCGTTCAACTTCATGCTACTTGCTGGTGGTGGAAACCACCGTGGTCTTTGCCTCTGAAACTTGTGCCTTTGCTGTCTAAGTCGGTTTTGCTGCTTGAAGTTCAAGAATATATTTGTTGATGAAACTATGTGTGTTGTAAGCGGGCTCTAGAAAATATTTTGATAGACCGCCTTTCTTTTTGCATATTAAATTGCCCACATAATCACCAACACCCGTATGAGATTTGCATATGGTATTGTTTCTATTAGATTTGCCAACCAACCTTTTGAATTCTACATCTCACTGAGGTGTTCAATGATCTCCTCACTCTCTAATGCTCAAACACACAACTTGCCATGTTACATTCTAGCAAAAAGTGTTTACATACAATGATCATGGTCTGCCATGTTCCGATGATAGAGAACATCAGCGGATGGCAAAGAGTGCCTTGCAAGCCTCCATAGAAACACCCACACATTTGATGACCTGCCACAAAGATATTCACTCATTTTCCTCTTCTCTTCTATATTTGATCTTGCTGCATTTTCTGATAAAAACACACAGCCCATTAAAACGTAGCCCGTTACATTGTAGGCTTTATGTGGGCTATGAGACCCAAACGGTCCATAAGGTTCCGTCTTCTTCTTTCTCGCACAAGGTCAGAACACTCGGGCCCACGGGTCGAATGATCCAAGGGGCCTACCCGAGGTCTCGCCCGGCCCGACGAGGCTCTCCCCCCTCTCCCAAATGCAGGCCTCAACCTGCAAGAGGGGCGGAGCGGAGCGCTCCTATTTCCAAACCTGCACTCCACTCTTATTTAAATGAGGGTCAGGGTCGACCCGAACCTCTTATTTAAATGGGAGGAGTGGCGACGAAGGGAGGTCCTGACGGCGACGAGGAGGGACGAGCTGTGGGGCGCGTCGCGGGGAGCTAGGGTCCGGGGGTCTCGACAACGAGGAGGAGGGAGGGCCCGTGGGGCGCATCACGGGGAGGAGCGAGGCCAGGCGGCGGCCGCCGGTGCGGTGCTGCGAGGCGAGGCGGAGGGTCGGCCCGAGGGTCGCTCGGGGTTGAAAGGGTCACGACCCTTTTGCCCCTCTTCTGTTCCGGGTCGATCCGATTCGATCCATTCCGAAATTTCAGGTGCGGAGCGACTTCACAAGTGGGTCGAACCGGACCCTTTGCAGGCCGAAGCAGGCCTCGCCGTCGCCGTGGTCTCTCTCCGCCTGGATCGTCCCGTTCGTGCGGCGGCGTCCGCTGCTGCCGTTTGACCCCGGATCTCGGTCGCCCCACTGCCTCTGCTCCCGGCCGCAGCCGCGCATTCACTGCTAGGCGGGGCGCTTCCTTCGCCAGTCTCTCCCGCAGCTCGCTGCCCCCCATTTCCCAGGCGGGGGGAGCCTCGAGGTCGGGGCGGAGATGGGCGGTGTGCCCTGGAAGCGGGTGGAGCTCGCCGTCCTCGTCCTCTACGCGGTGGGATTCTACCTCGTCGTGATCCGGAAATCGCTTCGCCTCTCGCACGGTACGGCGGCGGCAGCAGCAGTGCCAGCAGCCCACAGCCCTCACCCCTCCCCGTTCTCTTCGTCTCAGTCAGCGATTGCCGCTCGTCACTCAGCTGCTTCGCGTGCGGTGCAGATTACTCCGGGCGGCTCTACGGACTCCGCGCGGGATCACTCGCGGGGCATCTGAATGTGCGTGACGTTTTCGTCTGTCTCTGCTTCTGTTCTGTCTCTCATCTGAAGAACAAGGAGCTGGCCGTTTGATCTCGTTTGCCATATGTTGCAGGACCTGTCAGACGCGCAATGGAGAAACTTCCGCGGGAACTTGCCTGTTCTGACAACTGTAATGGGAGCATTTCTGGTGTTAGTTAATGGACTGCGATATTGCTATGGCTTGAAGGGCCGAGGGACAGCCTTGTTGTGGCTTTTGCTATCCTTGAGCTATCTGTGTTATCTTCACGGTGCTTGGTATGCAACTGGATGGCCCATTTTGGTTTGGCTTATTCGTCGTTCCTTTTGTAGTCTTCTAACTTGGTTGTCTTCATGGCAGTGTTGTCTTCATTCTTTTAATTTCATTGATTAATTACTGTATCGTCAAGGTCAGTACTTACATGTTCCCCCCACTGTTGCTTCAAACTGTCTTAGTCTTTCCCCCCATATTTGTATATATACAAAAAAAAAAAAAATACTACATATAAAGTTAGATAGAAAAATCTGATCTCATTGTCAGTACAGCAAATAGTTATTGTTTTATTTCAGAGTTGATGAACCTATTTTGGAAACTGTCTCTGGTCTGAACGTCATCGATACACATAATTCGAGTAGGTGATAATAAACAGATTAAAGAAGAGGTCATATTGTAATTATGTGTTTTTATTAAATATATGAATTTATCATATCCATAATCTAGTGCACAATGCCATTTGGTTTGTTTTGTGACATGGCTAACTGCTAAGTGGCATGGATCAGATAAAACCAATCATAAGGTATGTAGAGTGAGTAGATAAATGGATTGGAACTTTTGCTACCATAATTTTGGTTAATATCTGTTTCATTCTTTGATTGTTCATCATAGTTCTACATTTTGCAGCTATTTGCTCACTATAAGTATTGCACAAGCCTCATTTGGAGCTTCAACTTATCTTTTCTTGTTCTTAACCGAGTTTATGAAGGCTATTCATTCTCATTGTTCGGGTTAGATTCTTTATGCTGCTGCTTCGTCTTCCCCTTCTTTTTTTTTTTTTTTTCCTCGAATGATGCAGGAGGGTCTTTCTTCTAAAGTCTCTTTTCGTTTTATTTGATGAGATTTAAATTTCATATTGAAACAGGCAAAATCTGGCTTTTCTAGACAATTATAGGGGTACATTTCGATGGCACATATGCTTCAATTTTGGTATGCTTCACGTTATGTTATCTTATACTCTTATTTGATTGAAATAATCTATGTATTCTGTGCATTTGTATATAGAAGTTTACTTTAGCTCTTCAAATTAGTTTCTCTTCAGATCTGGGAAGCCATGAAAGATTTTGTGTTGACTTAAAAAGGACTAGTGTATTCAGTAAGGTTTGTTTTAGATTTGTTGGTCCACAGATTATCAGCTGTGGATAATTATTATCCCAATTGATATGAACATATTCCCAGAATACCAAACCCCATGGCTCATTAAAACTGTTAAACCATTGAATTAAGAAATGAGATACTCGCTTTTGCCATTCAATGGATGAATGGAACTAGTCATTCTCTTGATGCTGTGAGGTCAGATGCCATTGATCCAGGCTACTTTATTTTGGTGATTATCTTGCAGCATGCCTAAAGCTGAGGCATGTGTTGTCTCAAGTTGCATTAGGCTTGATCCATCTATCACAAGAGTTTCTTTGTATTCATTTTGTCACAAGTATTGTGCCAATTTTTATACTCAGTTAGACGTCTGCGTTTATGTGACATCTACATCTAGTTTACTTGATTCAATATTGGCAACTTTCTAATTTCTTGTGGCAGTTGTATTACGGATGATTAGCTTTGGATGTGATTACTGCTGGACAGTTCATTCTTCTCACTTTGATCACAAGGTACTTTGTTCCCTAATGATATACCTTTTCTATACATGTCAGTTTTTCAGCATGAGATCTTTAATGTTTGAGAAAGTTTATCTGTCTAGCTTGACATACTTGTTGGACTGTAGTGTACTATCTGATATCTGACAGAATCTGTATGAAAGTCAGGTTTTGAAACAATGTTTGGAATCGGCCTTATTTTGTAAAGGAATAATTTTTGCTCATAGTTGTCATGGATATCTGCATCTCTATATTTTCTTAACAGTTCCTTTGATATAGTATACTAACATGTGTTGATGTATCAGCTTTCATATACAAAAAATCCACTATCTTGCTGAATACTGTAGTATACTAACATGAGCACTCTCTGTACAGAAACATATGCAAAGATGTCAGGTTTGTTATTCTGGCAAAACATGCTACTTTGCTTTGCAGGTATTTTATTCGTCCAATTTTTCTTTGTATCTATTTTTTGCTTAATGTGCTAAGGTGGTACATGATACACCATTGTTAGTTCTAGACACATGGGCAAGAACAAAACTAGTATGTTTTTTAATCTAGTATGTTAATAATTACTGGGCTAGCTCTGTTTATTTTGCTTATTGATTGACTGGCATAGGGATTTGTTTGGGGAGAGGAATAAGGCCTCCCAAGTAAAGATATGTGGAAGAATACTTACTGAGGAATGATTAATTTCTGCTAACAGGTTGGCGTGTTGGTGAATATAAATTACATCTTCTAGGTTGTCTGTAAAGTGGGCCGGTGGGGCCTTGACATTTTTTCTATAGTTTGCACTTTGGTATATTATTATATATTTTGTTAATTTTTATTTAACATCTGTTACTATTTAGCTTAATCAATTCCTTATGAAGATGAACCATATGTCTATATCTGTTTTTCATTCCGGTGATAGAAGTAATGTTCTTGGCAGGAAAGAGGGCTCAGTGTTGATAGGTACACTTTCCTCATGTATTTATGCTACTTGACATATGCTCCACTCTATATTGCTGGTCCTATTGTTGGATACAATGCCTTTGCTGCTCAGGTTGGTTTTTTTTTTTCCCTGTAGGTAGTTTTTTATTGAATCTGTTTTGTTATCAAGGTGAAAGCAGAAGAAGCACTTCAGATTGATATTTCAAGTATGCGTTATGTTTAAGAAATGAAAAACATTTTCCATGATGAACATATTCTGAGTTTGTATTGACAAATTGTTTTATGAAAAAATGGTGTAACCAGTGCTGAAAGCTATCAGACAAGGTGGGGTCTGGGGAATGGAATTTCTAGACTGCCTTGCACAGTTACACTTGCATAATTCTGCAAGGAGGTTGTAATTTTTTTTTTTTTTTGTAATTTTTAGTTTTGTACCATTCATCATAATGGTATTAACTGGTATATGGTACCCAGTAAGTTCTATCTATTCATGCACACACCTTGCCATATAAGCTGTAGAATTTCTAAAATGGAGTTCAAAGGAAATATGCCAATCTATAGCGTGGCAGATGTTTGGTCTGAACTCTGGATTTCCTTTCAAGACAAAATGAAAGAAACTGGAAGGCATTTTTCAATTTGAATTTGGTTATGGCTAATTGTAATATACCATTGTTCATCATGAATCCCAATCTTTATTTAAGTTACCTCATATTTTTTTCTGGGTAACTTAAGAAATTGCATGCAGAGTTTTTGAGATGAATTTCGATTGTGTTTCTAATTCATGTAGCGGTTTAATAGTAGCGTTCCATAGAAATGTCCCAGTAATGCATACTAACCTGTTTGTGATGTAGCGATCTTGCAGTTAGAGGTACCTCAGAAAAAATTATTCATTTGCACAAATATGTTTGTATGGCCTGAGGTGGATCTTTAGTTTCCTCATTATGGAAGGCATGACACACTTTTTCCACTACAATGCCTTTGTAGTAAGGTATTTGCTTGTCTTCATACTATTTGGTGAACTTTTTATTCCTTTCTATAATGGTTATATACTATAATCTGAAATTTGAATTAAATATTCTGTATACAGCCGATTATGGCAACACTTATCCCCATTTGAGATCTTCATCATCAGTTATGGGGTAAGATTATATTGTACATCTTATAAAAGAGATTACATTATAACTTTTATACATATTAATTTCCTGCAAGTGCTCCAGGCCTTACTTCTGAGTTTGTCACTTATGGAATTTTAGTTCTCTTTTTTAGTCGATGTGAAGCAGTATTTGCATTGTTCCTTATTTTTTAGATTTTATTAATTGATTACCTGCATATAAATTTTCTTGCCACGACCTATCAGAGCATCATGGATTTTCATTTTTGTATTATTGTCTGGGTTGGTTTTATGTCCAACTTCAGTAAGTGTTCTTAGCTAACATGCTGGAGCTGCTTTGTTGGCTTGGTTCATTTGGTTAATAATCAAGCTCATTGGCTTCTCAAACTTTTCAATGCAGGTATTAAACTTTATGTGGTTGAAATTCTTTCTTATTTGGCGCTACTTCCGGTTTTGGTCACTGGTAATTCAATATTTAAAATTTTGTATTCATTACTATTCTGACATACAGTATTGTATGTTTTATTTGTCTCAAACAATTATTTATGTTTCATGTTAGTTTTGATAAAATTTAAAGCTGAGCACTTCATTGCAGGTTGGAGGAGTCGAGACACCTGAAAACATGCCTAGGTGCATAAATAATTGCCACGATCTGGAGAGTTTCTGGAAAAGCTGGCATGCTTCTTTTAACAGATGGTTGGTTAGGTATGTGTCAGCTGGTTTAAATCTGTTCTAGGCTACCACATATATTTCCTGGGGACTTTTGTATTTGTCTTGCTTTTTCTTTTTTCTTTTTACTTGTAATATATAGTTCATTTCTTATTATAGCTTCACAATTCTTTGATTGATGCACATAGAAGCTGCAACAAATATTTACTTTGTAGTTTTGCATCCATTTACACCATATTTTTTAATCCCATGCATGAAGCTTGTATATAAAGTTGATACATGGACCAGTATACAGACATTGATTAGTCCATGTTGCTTTGTTTGATTGGCCTCTTGGTTATTGCAGGTACTTGTACATTCCTCTTGGTGGTTCTCAAAGAAAGCTACTGAGTATCTGGGTGATATTCACGTTTGTAGCAGTCTGGCATGATTTGGAATGGTAGCTTCTGCAGAATTTTACAGTTGACATGCTTGCTTACTCTGTTGATACATCAGATGCAATGACTTTGATTGTTCTATTTGATTGCCTAAACAGGAAACTCGTTTCATGGGCGTGGTTAACTTGCTTATTTTTTGTTCCAGAGATATTGGTCAAATCTCTGTCCAACAAATTTCAGGTAAAGTTTATTTAGAGAACTGTGATCGGTAGACCTGCAGTGGTTGCAGTTCATCTGGCTTTTAGAAGTAACTACAATCTAGTTTAAAAAATCTGCAGAACAGCTACAAGATACTAAATTTACTTAAAACATATGATGTTTCTAAGATGCCTCGATAGTTTGGCATTCTTGCAAAATATTTCATGGAATTCAACATTGCTAGCTCTAATATATATTTAAAATATCTTTTTTGCAGGCAAGTAGTTCCGTTGGCATCCTTGTTCACCGTGAATTGAAAGCACTTGCTGGTGCTGTGACAATCAGCTGTCTTATGGTATGTTCTATATCTGTTTCTGGATGCACAGCTGGAAGAATGCTTGCAATTATTACCTGATCTCTTAGAAGTGAAAGAATCAAAGATGTTGGACAATAGATATCCAAGAAAATACTAAGAGACTCCATGGAATATCCATGTGATATTTAATGGGAAATTCATTTGTGCCATGATCATTTGGACAATGGCGGGCATAAAGGAAATCCAGCTGTACATCTGATCAGCTATTCATGCATTCTTACATGTCAATGCTATTTCTGAGACGTTTCGTGCACAGGTGGCAAACCTTGTTGGTTATGTTGTGGGACCATCTGGGATTAAAGTTCTGTTCTCCAAAATGGCTGGGAAGGATGGTGAGTCGCAATTTCACACCCATAACTTGTGGTGAATTTCATATGTTCTACATTCCCATGGTGAGTGAGATGTACATGGTCCATTTGCCTTTGTGGTTAATACAGGTTCCCATTTTGCAGCCATGCCTGCCCTTGCCGTCATATTTACTACCTTCTACGTGGGTGTTAAGGTGATTGCTCACTAATCAATATCATTCAACATTTGTGCTCCTTTTGCTGATAGCTGGTGACATTATTGCAGCTTATGTTCCATATTAGTGATGCTCGCAAGAGCCAGGGGTGATTGGATGGAGCCGAAGATAATGTCTCCAGTTTTGACCCATACGCCTACACGCTCAAGCAACTAGCTTCTCTTTTCTGTTTTGTCTTTGTTCTGGACACATTTAGCGTATAGCATCAGCTGTTGTAAGCGTTGATTTGTGATTTTGCTGTGGGGTAGAGAGGTACGGAGCTTACTGATCTGCCATTCTGCCTGCTGAATCGACACAAGTGGATTTGTAACCATGATTTCTGTTTGGTAATGTACCCGCGATGGGTAAGCATAACTCATTTTTTTTTTTTTTTTTTTTTTTTGAACCATGAGTCCAAAATGTGTTTGTTAAATCTCCTCGAAATGAATGTGGAGAGGTAGAATCTGTGCTGGAGAGGATCGCCAAGCTGGAAGCGTGTCCCAATCCAACTGCAAGTCTGCAACAGCACAGTACCTGTTGAAACAATAAGTTATCTGGTCTCTATTAAACTAGCAAATTTGATTGACGGACTCGAGGTCTTCCGTCTTTGCAGCAACAGAGGTCACGATCAGGTGAAGTATGAAACTAGCAAATTTGATTGACGGACTCAAGGTCTTCGGTCTTTGCAACAACGGAGGTCACGATCAGGTAAAGTACATGAGTATGAGGACGACCGCGGTCAAGATTAGGTAAAGTGGCACGGCGGCGGGCAGCCCGCCCCGCGTCCGCACGAGCGGGCACATGCTGCAGCCCGCGTAGCGCCGCGTACTTTTTGCGGTGGCCCGTGGGTGTCCGCTAGCCAGTGCTTCATCATGCAGTTCGTGGAAGAAATCAAGGAAGCAAGCGGCGTTTCATTATGATTCATGCAGTTCGTTCGTTCGTGTACGTCGTCGCATCATCGTCCCGTGATCTGAACCGGCGAGGCCCTTCCCGTCCAGGCCTACGATTACTCGCTGACTACATGGGGACGGTGACGGTCGATGGCGAGACCACCCTGGCGCCTATGCGGAGGCAGAGCACAAGATGAACCTGTCGGCACGCCAGCCGTTCGTGCGGACATGCCTGGTGGAGACATTCTTCTTCTTCCCCGACGTCCTCCTTGCCGGCGTCACCATCGCCAGCCTTGGACCCTCGGTGGTAGAAGTCCACATCACAAAAGTTCGGACCAGGAGTAGAGGACGCAAAGGAGTGGGCGCCATGCGTGCGCCTTTCTGAGCCGTGACAGAGAGGCGCAACGGTCAGCCATGGAGGCAACGAGGGCGGGCCTAGCGCTGGTGGAGGAGCAGCTGAAGGTAAAGGGGTTCTTTGGAGTTTGGAGATGACGACGCCATTGGCGTCGTGGTCATCGCCGGTGGCGGTCTGCTGGCACACTGGTGCGGCGTGCTAGCGTCCTGACGAGCGGTAGTGATGAGCTCCTTGCTCTACGAAGGGCGGCGGTGCGGGTTGTTCTCCGATTTTACGGGTTTGCGCCGCGGGACTATGTTGGTTTGCGGCGCGGTCAGCCCAGCGGGTTTGTGGCGTGGCCCGGCGCCACTTGCATCCGTAGCAGTACGAGGCCTTGAGACCTGTTCTTAAAACCCCCGCATAGCCTCATCTAGCATCCACCATCACAGCATCCAAACAAATTCACTCAGTTCTCACACCATTCATCATCCAGTCGGCCGAACCAAGAAGATCAATCAAACATCCAAAAGGCCATAAGGCATCGTTGGTCCCTCCTGGCTTTAGGGTACTCCCTTATGTTAATCTTCCTAGTGAAAGAAATCTTCTAGCAAATTCTCCTGTCTGCAGCTCTGTCGTGCGACTGAACATCATGCCGGCTATGCATTTTTGCTTTGCCTTGCAGATCACAGGTGTACTATCCAAGCAACACTAGGTGAAAGTGGCCATGCATATACATATACTGCTGCTCTTGCGCTACAAAGGAGCCGCCAAACCAAAATCCATTCCTCAAGAGATCATGACAGCAGCCAAGAAGATCTTCGCTCGTTGCTCCATTTCAAGCAGGGTGTCACCAGCGATCCTTATGGATTCTTGAGCAACTGGAACACAAGCTCCCACTTCTGCCGGTGGAATGGTGTGACACGTCTGTGATCATTCCAGACGCACTTACTAACTCCAACCTGACAATCTTAGATTTATATTCAAACTTGCTAGTGTTTATATTAGCTCGTTTGACTTTTTTAACACCAAGTCTAATAACTCGTCTTATTCAAAAAATTATGTAAAATATCATATCTTTTGTTGTGCCTTGCTTTATTAATAAAAGTTCTTAAAGAATAACTTAAATTTGACTATATTTGTATAAATTTTTTGAATACGACGAACGGTCAAACTTGGGGTAAAAAAGTTAAACAGACTATAATTTGAAACGGGGGGAATATATATCTATTTTGCAACTTATAACATGTTCTTCAACTTGGCCCCATATGCTAGAAATGTAACACATAAGTATCTCCCTTTTGGCCAACAATAATATACAAATATATTCCATATACAACCATATTAGCTTAATTAATCTTTGTTTAGATTATGATTATTAAAATGAATTCAATTCTAAGGATCCAAATGGGGTCTTAGTGTTTTCTAGAAACAAAATCGTCAGCGATATACTCCTAATTAATCTTCTCCATCAAGTGCTATCATGGACAAAAAAATAAATAAATTGCGTTGTTGGATTGTGAGTAGTGTAATTGGAAAAATAATTTGTTTGTTGGTTGTAAGCGCCTACAGGCTATAGCCCTGGGCTGCATGCCTGGCACTACCGTACGTTCTGCATGAAAGGACGAACCTTTAGCATTAAGGAAGTTAAAAGTAACCCAAAGAAATAATTCCAACGATAATATAATACTGTACAAGACAATTACCTACTGAACTTTAGGAATTGGGGATATGTGGGCCTCCAGGTTTCAGTCGTATTAATTTTGGATGGATCGGTTTACCGAGCACAGTTCAACAAATAAATCGACAGACTTGAGATCTCGCTCGCTCCTGGACTGGCATCCTAGCGGAGAATGAAGGCGCCAGGTCGACGAGTTTGATCGGGGAGTCGGACGGATGGAAACCACGAAGGTAGGCGGGAACTGCACAATTGGTAGGGACGCAGTCGTAGCTACGGAGTACTGCTTTTGGTTATAGTGGCTCGTAGTAGTTTCTTTTTATTTTATATATAATAACATGTTGTACTCGTAGTTTGTTTCGTGTTTGTGCAAACTATAGCCCTGTGCTCGGCATAAGTGTGCTATACAAAAATGTCACACAAATCTTTTATGTGTTCGTATTTTAGGGCTTGTTTGGTCCTCTTCTCTAACTTTCTTTTTCGCGAACACAAAATTTTGTGCGTTTTTCATTATGAGAAGAGTTATAAAGAGAATACAAGGTGTTGGAACATTGAACCACACGGTATAGAGTGTGAGACACGTAAGCCAATCGAATGTTCAAAGCCGGCAACCAAACCACTCAACACTAAACTAGACTAAAAATTACACGATTACAAATGTGCGACGACGGCCGACAATGAGCGAGCCCAATTAGCCAGCACGTTGGCGACGACGGCCGGGGAAGAGCTCCCGCAAAGCCCTCGCTGGCTAGGTTCATTAGATGATGTAAGACTTCTTTGTTTGGTTACCTTGTATTGCTCTGGTCAGGCTGCATGGAGGTGTTGGATGCCCAAACTTCTGAAAGCACACGAGCTGCATCGTTGCACCAGCAGATTTCAATCTCGTTTCTGCATGCGTAGCGAGCTGGCTGGTGGAGGAATCTTACATGAGTTAACCCTAGCCTAAATCGGGGTGTGTGTGTGTATATATATATATAGGCCAGGGGACGAATCCATAAAAATGTTTAGAAGGGTTTTTTTTAAGCTCTTGATAGCATCAACCTCTCCTTAAGTGTATCTATGAAAAAAATTTCTAGCAGAGGCTAAGGGAGGGCTCCATGGATCCGGGGGGGGGGGGGGGGGGACATCACACGAGCCAATAAGTCGATCCATGCAAACCTAACCAAACAGGTGGTTAGGTGTGCCTGTTTGGTGCATTTTATTCTTCGATGAAATTTATCACACAATAACATATGTTTTTATTTGTTAAAATCAATTCATACAAGAAAATTAAGATAAGAGAGAGATGCACTCTCAATAAGAAGTCCACATCCACATGATTCAGTACCATGCATATGCCACGTACAGTACCTTACAGACGTTGAATTCTCTCCCTGCTCCCACGACGTACCGTAGTTATTAGACTGAAAGATCGGACGGTGGAGTGTTGGAACATAAACTACTGGCAATTCCGATCCACCTGATCGATCCATCGAAATGTTGTCGTGGCTATCTCATCGGTTAAGAGGTAGCCACCCACCCATAAACTACTGGCACTTCCACCTGATCAAATGCATTGCCCATCGATCCATCGAACATGTTGTCGGTTATCTTATCGGGTGAGAGGTAGCCACCCACCCTTGTACTCTGCACGAGAATGGAGTCACGGAGTGTGCACGGCGGGGCGGTGTAGTTCCATGCTCGGGTAGTTATAACGACATTGCAATATGACCGTGGAAGAATAGTGGTTTTGATTGGATGTGCGTGGTATTTCTCCTGGTCCATCTTTATATTAAATGCAATGAAACCATCCGTGTTGTTGGTTAGCTGCAGGCAGCACGGTATCTCCTTAGAGGGCTCAAATGGGAAACGCAGCTCCAAGGCCGGATCCAACGTCAGATCTCTTATCTGCAAACAAAGAGTAAATTAATAAATTATTAGTGTTAACATTAACTTAACATTATATTCAAACGGCGGGTAAACTTGCTTATAAAATAACTACTCTCTTTAACCGTCCGGGAATTCTAGCCCTCTAATTAATCCCTTCAGTAACTGTTTATAATCCTGTTTTACTCTCCTATTTTACCGTCCCAAAACAAGTCCTTACAGTTCGCCGCTGTTTGTAAACTTATTTTACTGTTCAAATGCTCCCTCGGTCACATTATACAAGGATCCTAACATCGATCCTAAGATAAAAATATGTAGTGATCGACCGAGGTAAAAGACTACGGTACCCTCTCGTTTTATCTCTACCCATCCATTTCTTAATACTGTACCTACTAAATTAATAATTGTAGAAACTTTGTCTTATTCCTCATATCTGTTTTTTTATATAAGTTTAAAATGCTTAAACCTCTTTCCCCTTACATAGGTTGGTTTACACTTGATATGTTGGCTTAACCTCTCTGTGAAAATCCATACAAACCACGGTAAAAAAAAGTCGTATAAATTCATAAAAAAATCACACATATAGATAATATGATGATACACAATCTTATAAAATATCTTGTCCAAACTCAACTTCATTTGTGAGATATAAAAATAATAAATTTCTAACAAATCATCCGAACTGCTTTCTGAGTTTTTTTTTTATAAGTTTAAATAAATGCTTCAACTCCTTACATAATAAAGGGACCGATGGCAGTATAGATATAGCAGGACATCTATAGTTCTGTTCCCGGTGGGGCATCTATAGTTTGTTGAAAGGAGGTCAAAACAAATATTTTTTTGGTACAAATTTCAAATGGTTAAATTCATTATATAAAGGCACCGTGTAGACGTGTGGCATCTATAGTTTGTTGAAAAGTGGTGAAAAACAATTATTGCATGCTAGCTGTCAGTGGAACGAGGACTTCCTAGTGCCATATATGCATGGTACCTGGCTCGTCGGAACCCATGAACTTGAAGGTCCCACAGAATAATGTTGCGCGTCGAGAGCTTTTAGTTGACCGACGATATCCCTTATTTTCGGCCTTCTCTCTCTATTCGCTTCAACACATCTTAATGCTATGTCGATATATTCCTTCACTCTGTATAATTCACTTGGCCAATCGTTCCAGTTTCTATGCACCTAATTAAGCAAAAAATAAAAAATATATATAGCAGTATAGCACTCAGAGGAGTGGGAAAATGTATTGGCAAAGCATTATATGAAAAAAAGAGTAATGATTTAGACAAACGGATATTTCTTACATTCTCAACAAACTCACGTGGATACATGCCATCACATTGTGGAGACATGTTTGAGTAACCCAAAGGTACGGCCAAGACTTGTAGAATAATAACACCTAAACTGAACACATCGAACTTGCTTGAGATTCTGCCTTCGTTTATGTATTCTGGTGGCATGTACCCACTGCAATAGATCAATATTAAATCTCACATATATATACAATTGAAATTGAAGCAAACAACTGTATGGCTCGAAAATGGAATATATACACAAGCCATGCATGCATCTTACTATGTTCCTGTGGAAGTACTTGTTATTCGGGTATTCGTGATCGTCAAGTATCTTGACAGACCGAAATCAGCAATTTTAGGCATATTCTTCTCATCCAGCAGTATATTTTCTGGTTTTAAGTCCAGATGATACATATGTTTTTCCTGTCCGTTATGAAGGTAATTTAAACCCTCAGAAATCCCTCTGATAATCTTGAGGCGTGTATCCAAATCACGTTCCCTGAATTCTTCTGCATAAACAAAAACAAAAGTGCGTTCCTAATAGAGTTGTTATCCGGCCGGTATACTAAATAATACTGTACGTTTGAATTGAGGTGGATCAGCATCATACCGTAAATGTATTTGCCAAGGTTTCCGCCCTCACAGAATTCGAAGCAGAGGGCTCGGTCGTATACTTTCGCAAATTCATATTCTCTCGGCTTTACCTCAATATGTTTATGTCGTATTTCGTAACAGTAGCCAACTAACCGTACAGTATTTGGATGACGGAGCTTCATACTGTTATTAAATTCTTTTTTAAAGTCCTCGTCATTAAATCCTGGTTTGTTATCATAGAGCTTCTTCACAGCAATCTTTTCGCCTTTATATATACCCTGTAAACAAGCAAGATTATTATGGAAAATGGTCGGGCTGAGAATTCACAGTAATATTTTCTTAACAGAAATACGGCAGGTAACCGTACCCAATAAACGTCACCAAACCCACCACTTCCAACCTTTACTTCGTCGGAGAAGTTGTGTGTGATATCCTCTAGCTTACTTAATGTAAGATCTTGTGGGGTAGCCATGCTGCTCGTGATCTATCAACCTGGCTTCAACCTTTTGCTGCGGGGACAAAATGATCCTTTCACATGAACAGTATGTTCCTTTTTCACTTCTAGAAATAAAATAATAGACAAATCACCATTTCTGAAATTCGTCTACCAAAATAGAAGATCCTCCACCTACTCTTGGTGATGAAAGAATTCAGAAACACAAAATAAAGATGTAGTACTCATTCAGCATCATGAAAGAAACCAACAAAAATGACAGACTAGCGGAGGCGGATGACATATAAACCGCCTATATATAATTAGGGAAGGGAGCACTGTAGCTCACGAACCATCCATAGAAATCTACTATAATTTTTAGGGGCGGGTTCCTAAGCAAAACACACCTACAAACGTCTCCATTTTCATAGGCAGTTTTTTAAAGAGACCTGCCCCTGAAAATAGTGGATAAGCTCGCGACCTTATAAATGGACTAATACAGGCAACTGATAATAAAATGGGTTTTTTTGGGGTGGCTGATAAGACCCACCACCTCTATTGATCTATTTGTAGATAGTTTGATATTGAGCTGCCCCTACTAATGTTCCAGAGTATATGTAGCAACCCAATGTCTTTCTTCTTGGGATATTTACTGCAATAAGCCACCTTCCAAAAATTGCAAAATTAAGGAAAATGTTTTGAGAGTATATTTGTATGCACTATGGATATGCTAAGTTTAAAATTTTTTTAACCCACCGAAATACATTTTTGAATTAGTTTTCATGTTTCCCCATATTTTGCCACACATCCATATATACACCTACAGACAACTCACTGGGACAAGCACTCCACACAACTCATCAGATCTACACTCAATGAAGAACACGCCTCTAATGAGTTCCACTCAAAACCCAACCATATATATAGGACATGCTCCAAATATTCGTTAACACTTGGCATCAGCTATTTTCTTTAACTTACAACATACAAACAGCGCAACTATGAAATGTTTTCTGCGGTAGCTCCAAAATAAGTATTCCAAGCTCAAACTTCAAGCAGAGGAAGAACCAATTTAAGTTACAAGGAGCATGTACACAAGCTTCTGTAGTTTCTAAAGATACAGAACAGATTAATGTTCATATGTGTACATATATATAGGAAAGCGTTGAAGTCGAACTAACCTCAAAAAAAGGCCGTAGAGGTGAGGTGTGAGGATGTAAACGGGGTTGCGCCCTGGTGGCTACGAGGCTCGTCCGGCAGCATATATATACTGTTTCAGGTGAACCACTTGGAGTAAATTAAAGATTTTTTAAAAAGGCGAGAAGACTTGTATTTTTTTCGAGACCGGGGCATATATCCCGTTTTTCATTAAGCAGAAGAGGAAACGAGAAGACTTGTACATACTCCCTCCATCCCATTATATAAGACGTAACCACTTTTTATTCATATCTCATAATATAAGACGTGCTCTCTAGAGACACATACTCCCTCCGTCTTAAAATAACTTACTTTTTTGACTTTTAAGACTGTGTTTAACTATTTGCCTTATAAAATATAAAATAAATAAATTATTATAAAAAATATCTCTAGTGATAAAATAAGTCATGACAAGATACATGACATTTATATAAAATTTTAAATAAGACGAATGGTCAAATATAACCTTTAAAAGTCAAAGAAAATAAGTTATTTTGAGACGGAGGATAGTACATCAATGCAGTAATAGCAATGTTGAAAGAGAGAATTAAATGTATTCCTTGGTCTTTGAACCAGAGAAAGTTACGCCTTATATACTGGGACAATGGGTATATGGTCTACGGTCGTATTTGGATCTACTGTTGCTTTTTAGCTAGTTATTTTGTAAGTAAGGAATCGTTTGAATCCATCTGCTAATAATTGGTTGCATAATGCTAATGTGTGTATAAATTACTACTTAGCAGTTATTAACAACTTTGAACCAATTAATAGAATAATAGTTAGTAGTCTCATGATTAGAAGTTTTATTAGTAGGTCTATTTGAATCTAGAGGTACTAATTAATTTTAGCTACTAATTTCTAGTGTCAATCGATCCACTCAATGAAAAAGCAACTAGAACGAGGCATGTGATGTCGACATCATGTAGCCAATGAGCAAGATGGTAGTTTGCCTTTTTAGTTGGCCAACATGTGATCAACGGCTGTCCAGGTTAAGTGTGAAAGGATAACCATTTTGCTTTGCAGTTTCCGCAACTATTTTTTTAAGATACTCGTACTCATATAATTATACTCCCTCCGGTCTCTTTTCTTAGGCATGAGGACTAGTATTTCACATCCTATGTGTATGCATGCCTCGCAGATGATTTTCTTTTCT
This sequence comes from Chrysopogon serrulatus, assembly GCA_015844335.1. Lineage (NCBI taxonomy): Eukaryota > Viridiplantae > Streptophyta > Magnoliopsida > Poales > Poaceae > Chrysopogon > Chrysopogon serrulatus. The sequence continues at coordinate 177,695 of JADLZL010003825.1, read as the reverse complement.
TAGGCATGAGGACTAGTATTTCACATCCTACGTGTATGCATGCCTCGCAGATGATTGGGTAGCATCTAATCCATATTGAACCTTCGTTTACGATTGGCTAGCAGGAGTTTGCATGGAGGCTTAGGGCGTTTCAATGGCCTTTTACAAATCGCCAGCTTAAATCAAATAAAATACAGAATAAATCAGAAGTATCATGAGAGGGTACCAAAAAGCAAGATAGAGCAGTGACACAAATAGTATTAGAGACTACGAGCTAGTCGCCTGAGAGCTCGCTACCGCTTCTCCTTTTAATTTAACACACTCTCTCTTCAACAATGAATAAAACATGTTCCTAGATACAGTAGCGATATGTACTCCGGTTGGACACGTCACGCTCCATCATCTACGCATATGGCCAGCAGGACTGTTGAGTGCCACAGGCCTTCGGAAAACGCCGGCGGCCTATCTGAAGCGGACTTTTGATTTTCAAGTAAAAAAAAAAGCGGACTTTTGAAGAAATGCGCCGCAAGGCCTTAGAAACTGGACTAGAGGGAGTAAAAGATAGTAACACTGGTATAGAATCGATTTTTTCCTCATACCGGGGATTTTCTTACCTGCGGTTCATAAGGAGCATGCATCAATATAAAAAATGGTGCGGTCAAGCTAAAAACTATCAGAGTAAATAGATTTACATTAGCAGTTTTCTTAAGAAATCACTTGTACAAAAAGTAAAGGACACTCAAGCTATATACACACATATGTATATATACACACACTCTGTTCTTTCTAAGTGTCGGTATGATATTTATGTTGGTTAAACTTTTATAAGTTTAACTAGATTTATAGATAATATTAACAACATTTGTATCTCGATCTAAATAAGTTTATTGTAAAAATAGATTTTTTATGTATCTAAATAAGTTTATAGTTAAAGTTAAATAGGTTTGACTACTCAAAAACTGAGAATGACAGTTAAAAAAATGAGAGTAGTCACGAGTGAATAAGGGTCTCTTTAAGTTGCTGTTTGGTTCGTCGTTTGAAACCGTCATCTGTTTACAGCGTAAAAGGGTTACTTTGTTTCCTGTTTGGATAGATAGGCCCGTAATAGATAGCAAAGTTAATGACTCTAGTGCAGTGAAACTCCGTCTCTTGCGAGCACTATCGGCTCCAGCCTTTAGGGCAAGTTTAATAGAAGGCCGTAAGATGGCTAAATGTTGATATGGGAGAGAGGAGAGAGACAGGCTAGTTAGCTTAGACACAAAAACCAAGAAAACATGTGAGAGAGATAAATGGACTATATATTTATGGTAAAGAGCTAACCACTATATGAGTCGGCTAAGAAGTCAATATAATATAAAAGCAGCAGGAGGCTAAATTATTAGGCCAGTCTCAATGAGAGTTTTAAGTGAGTTTCATTTGCACTAAATAGGTTGTTATGTAGAAATTTTTGATGATATGACAGTGTATTTAAAAAAGAAAAAATAAATGTCATCTAGATAAAACTCTCTTAGTACGAATATCAACTCTCTATGAGTCATAAAATTAAATGTCTATGAAACTATAGAATAAAATTTTTATTCTGAATAAGAAGTTTTATTTTATTTCACGTGATAGGGTAGTCTTAAAAATATGACTATAAAACTTTTCACTTGACACTGGCCTTAACCTCGCTCTAAGGATCCGCCGCCCCCCTCCTCGCCCAGTCGCCTCCGCGTGCTCTGCGTCGATTCTCCTGCATTCCACCCTTGTCGCCGCGCCGTCGGCTATCGCAGACACGCCCCTGACGAGTCCTCCTCAATGACCAGCCCAGCACCAGACGCCGCCCCAACACAAAGCTACTCGGCGGCCATACTCGAGGTTCCAGACGGGGCGCTAGCTGGCCCTGGCGGAGTCAAGGCCCTCGGCCCTGCTCTGCGTCGATTCTCCTGCATTCCACCCTTGTCGTCTTCGCAGGGACGGAAAAAAAAAGAGGAAAAAGGCAAATTGAAAGCACTCCCATCCCGACAACGAACGAAACAAATAGAGTATTCGGTACTCCCTCCATTCCTGTAGTATGCCAGGAGCTTATTCCAGATACCAAGGTCGGTCTATTGATGCGCTCGCCATAATTAATCATCCGACCCCTGGCATCAATTAATCTCTATTGATGTGCTAACCTTGCATGCATGCATGCAACACTTCGTTTTGGGTTGTAGTGGAGCAGCAGAGTAAGTAGTACTGTTTAGCACACAGCCTAGCTCTAGCTCTAGAAATGAGTTGTTTACATGTAAATGGTCAATTATACCCCTGATGTTTAATTTGTGCAGCAATGACGAAGTTGTACCCAGCCCATGCATACCATATTACCATGGAACCAGCTGACCGATTGGACCAACAAAAAGCAAATGTAATTTGGTTGCTAGCTTCCAGCCGATTTCAATAGAAAACATATATTTGTGTTCAATAATTCCATCACTTGGATACAAATAATTATCCCATAAATTTTTACCATAAGTTTGACCGCTCGTTTTATCCAAAAAACTGACGTAAATATAGTCAAATTTAAATTATTCTAAAGAATTTTTATTAATAAAACAAGTCACAGTAAAAGAAGTGATATTTTATAATTTTTTAATAAGATGAGTGGTCAAAGTTGGAGGTCAATAAAAGTCAAACATATTATAATTTAGAACGGATTAAGTATTTTCTAACCGATTGTAACTTTGAGGCTACTATGAGCAATGGATCTCTTCAATCATCAACTGTAACCTCAAGCTAAATTCTAAAGATCTAGACATGGCACATTTTTATTATCTAAATTGTAGAATCTTGTCGCAAAATCTATATTTTGAGAATCCATGAGGAACCAAACATGCCCTAGCTGCGAACACAAGGTTCATACTTGTGGTTCAGTTGTGATGATGAGTGATTGATTCAACTACTAGCATCTCGGATGGGGTGCTACTGACGGTGGTGAATGCCACGAGTTCCACATATGCCTTGGCTTGTGTTGTGCAGTGTGTCGAGCATGGAGGCGGTAGCCGACGGCGAGGTGAAGGTCAAGTGATGGCGGGCCGCGCCGAATGGACCGGAGCGGTGAAAGGGCGGACGCATCAAGACTTGGACTGAGGGACCCGGAATCGTCGGGCGGGATCGCGTTCGGCACTTGGCTTCGACAAGTGCAAGGACATGAGCCGGTTTGTTGGTTTGGTCCTCAAAACCAACGGTGGAGGGTTTCGGTGGTTTGGGCCTCAAAACCACCCTGGCGGGTTTCTCGGGTTGAGCCACAAAACCCCGGCGAAGGTCCCGAGGCGGACGGGCCGGCACGTGGCGGCATCGGGGAGATCGCGTCGAGGCGGCTACTCTTGAGAAAGCGCGGTGGCCGTCGGATCGAAGATTGCATCGAGTCGGTTCGAGTTGGACCGCAATGTCCCTAGGGCTAGGTGGTTTGCTCGAGTTGTATCGGGGGGGCAAAAAACGGAAAATGAAATAAGCCCTGGCCGATAAGTAAGGTGGAGGGAGCCCCATCTCCCTCACCTCTCCATTTTGCATTTTCCTTCTCTCTTTCTAGGGTTTCCCTCTTCTAGTGTGCTTGAGTGTGAGAGGTCCACTAATTCCACCAATTAGTGTGTAAGAACTCAGATTTCTTATTGGGAATGGAGGCCTTAACCTCCTCGTGTCCTCCGGGATTCGTTTTCTGAAATCTTTGTGTTGAATTCGTGTTGGTTCATCTTGTTCTTGTGGTGTTCTTCTCTCCCCGAAGTTTTCCTCTTGTGATTTCTCGAGCTATGGTTGATCGTTTTGCGCACCGTTTGTTGCTGCTGCTCGATCCTTGCTTGTAGGAGAATACTTCCACCGAAGGGTTTCTCCCAATTAGTCCCGTGCAAGGAGATCGAAGCGATTCTTGGTGACGCCCCCCGGTTTTTGCTCGTTTTCGTCACCCCTTTATGATTCCCGTTGATTCATCCAACCTCAAGCTATGATCTCTTAGAGGGAGCTTCTCCACGCCTTAGTAACCCACGGTTTAATTTTGGTTGCGGTTGGTTGAGATTTGGAGGAGATCGGGCGGATTGAAGATCATGGCGATTTTCGTTCTTCTTTGTTAGTGTCTTTGGAACCCGTCTTTGAACCTCAAGACTTGAGGCGCCGAGCCTCGGCGGGTCAGAAGCGTTTTTACGTCTAAGTTCGAGAAGTGCTGAACCTCAAGACTTGAGGTGCCGAGCCTCGGCGGTCTGCAGCTTCTTCTTTGCTGCGAAGCATTTTACTGCTTTGAACCTCGGCAGATCAAGCGGCCCGAACCTCGAGGGTCCGTCCGCTGCCTCTCGGTTTTGAGGAGTTTCTTGTTTCCGCTTGGTTTTTCGTTGCCTTGAGTGTTCCACTTTGTGTTTCCGGGGACTACCGGAGAACATCCAATCACTGTTGACTCGAGAACTACTCGCGTGTGAGTTTTGGGTTTTTGGAGGGTCGAGTGGGGCCAAAGGGCCATTCGAAAGAAATTTTGATCGGCTCCTATTCACCCCCCCCTCGGTCGCCATTTTCGGTCCTTCAATTGGTATCAGAGCCGGTTAAGGATCATTCCACCTTAATCGGTTCGTGATCCGCTAGAAGGCGACATGGAGCGCGGTTCAGGAAAGCCGCCGCATTTCAATGGAACCAATTACCCGTACTGGAAGATTCGGATGTCTGCCTATCTCCAGAGTCTTAGTGCGAGGGTGTGGAAAATCTGTGAGGATGCCAATTACGTTGTCCTTCCCGCTCGTGTTAGCCAAGAGCAAATCGAACAACACGATGCGAACAAAGAAGACACATAACGCCCTCTTCTCAAGTCTTTCTCGAAGTCCGAGTTTGAGCGTGTCGGACACTTGACTACTGCTAGAGAGATGCAGGTGAAGCTACAGAGCTATCACGAGGGGACTCCCCAAATTAAGACCCGGACTCTTTGACACATACAAGCAGGAGTATGAGAGTTTCCCTAAGCGGCTTGATGGCGAGACCATCGATTCTATGTTCTCACGCTTTCGGACTATCGTCAACAAAATGCGTGCAAACAAGCCGAACTTGCCCTATGACGATCACGAGAGAGCTTTGAAGTTGTTACATGCTCTTGATCGGAGGGTTTGGGATTCGAAGGTGCAAGCTCTTCTCGAGTCGCGACCACTACGAGACTCTCACCGTGGATTCGAGCTCTTCACAAGTCGAAGTCCGGTGAGATCGACCACCGATCCAGCCAAACTTCACAATCCCTCCGCCCGACTATGGCGCCGGTGTCGTAACGGTGTCTCTAGTTCTTCCGCTAACTCCTCCTCTACGATGTTTGCCTTGTCTTCCTTGATCACAAAGGATGAGGAGCAGTTGGACGTACTCGGAGATGATGAGTCGCTCTCGTCATCGGCCGGTTCTCGCGGTTCCACAACAACCGCTTGAATCGCCGGCGGGGGTGGACCGAAGGATGGATGCTATGGATGCGGCGACCCCGATCACTTAAATCGCCAACCGTCCCTAAGCGGAACAAGCACTCCTTCGGCAAGTCCACCTCCGACAAGCACAAGGAGAAGCGCGACTACACCTCCGGCAAGCACAAGTCCAAGGGAGGCTTTGACAAGGAAGTGATGAAGCGCAAGTTCGTGAAGAAGTTTAAGGCAAAAGAGCGCCTTCCTCGCCTCCCTCGGCGACCTCGACTCCGACGATGAGCATGCTTCCTCCTCGTCGGCGACGACGAGAGTCCGAGAGGAAGGTCGAGGACAAGCTGAACGGGCTTTGCTTCTTCGCCGACTCTACCCACGGAGGCTTCTCGCACCATGGCACTTGGTGACGAGGTGGAGGGCGGCAACGGCGATGCTCCCTAAGGCGGCGGCGACACATCTAAGGTATCACCTTCCGTCGATGCTCTTGTCGCTGAAGTTGATGACTTGACCGCTACTTTGCTTCGTCAAGATAAGTTGCTTAAGCGTCTTTGCTAGTGATAGAAAAGAGTACAAAGCTAAGCTAGAAGTAGCGCTTTAAGGAGCTTGAGCAAGTTAAGAACACTCCCATAGTGTCCGACGAGCCGTAGTGTGAGTTCTCAGTAGCGTTTACATGGCTGATCTCGCTAGTCTGCCAGTCCAAGTATGCTGATTTGGTTAATGAGTTTGATAGTGCGCGCGTGCTTCACCGGTCTTGTTGGGTGCGTGCAAGTCTTGCTTTCGGACTTGCAATCTGAGTTGGCGGTTGCCTCGTTTGAGAAGGCCAACTCGGATAGCACTAGTGTGGCTAAGTGTGCACTTTGTGAGGGTTTGGAGCTAGAGATTGCCAATTGCCTAAGCATGACAAGGTGCGTACCGAGGAGGAAAACACATACCTTCGGACCATCTTGAGTTGGGTGTCTTGCGGTGAGCCGCAACTTGGTATGATGGTCAACCAATTCAGGGGAATTGGTGGACCGGGATTAGGCTTTGCTTTAGGTGGGAAGGGTGATGATCTTTATGGCAAAGTTGGTGAGTTTAGTGGTGTGCCTCCGAGTGAAAAACCTTCCACTACTCCCAAGCTACTCAAAATCACTCCACCTAAGCCACTTGTGCCTCCCACCAAAGATGGAGTGTTTGAAGAATCTCCAAGAGCTCCACCCCGAAAACAAGTGTGGATTCTAAAACCCGAACCATCTAAGGAACCCACTTGACACACTCCCTTCCATCTCTGAGGAACCCCTTCCCAAAGCCAAGCCACCTCCAAGAGTGAACCATACCCACAAGAAAGTGAGCCAAACACCTAAGAGAGGGGTGTACCATTGTGAGTATTGTCATAGGGATGGTCACTTGGTTGAGTTTTTGCTTTAGGAGGAAGAGAGATGAGAAGCGTGAGTTTGAGTTGAACAACCGAACATGTACCGTCCCTCCCCATGGCGTACATGTACCGCTGTTCGAGGCGCACTACTAGGCCTAGAGGTGCAATGCCTCAAGGTGCTAGGCCTCAGGTTGCGAGACCACGTGGTGGTGGTGCCGGCGGGGTTCAGATCGTGGTCAATATGACTATGAACCTCACGGGCGGTGCTTTTGTGTCCCACGACTGTAGCGGACCACGTTTTCCTCTCGTGGTGATCGCTTTCCTCAAATGGGACATGACATGTTTGGTGTTTTTCCTAACACTTTTTCGAGCAAATGATGCATCACCGGTATCCTTCTCGGTTTACTAACCCCAGTGGTGTGCCATTTGCTCATCCTATATCGTTCTATTGATGTAGGACGAAGGCTTGGAGAACACATGGCTCATTGATTCTGGGTGTTCGCGCCACATGACCGGAAGTTCAAAATGGTTCTCGGCCTCGACCCCATGCAACACAAGGAGTACATCACATTCGGGGATAATAGCAAAGGTAAAGTGGTCTCTCGTGGAACCATTCGAAGTTAACGAGAGCTTTGTTCTCAAGGATGTTGCTTTGGTCTCGAACTTGCATTTCAATTTGCTTTCGTTTCACAACTCCTTGAGGACGGCTTTGAAGTGCGCTTTAAACATGGCTTTTCTCGAGTTCTTGACTCTCGGGGAGATCTTGTTTGTCGGATCGTCCCATTTGGCCGTGTCTTTCGAGCTGATTTTTCTCACTCTTTTTGGCTCTTCCCGTTGTTTGGTGGCGGATCCTCTTCTCGAACTTTGGAAGTGGCATAGGAGACTTGGTCATCGAGCTTTGACCTTCTTGCTAGGTTGAGTTCACTTGGCTTAATCCAAGGATTGCCCAAGTTGAAATTCGAGAAGGATCTTATTTGCCACCCTTGTCGTCATGAAAAGATGGTAGCCGCTTCTCACCCACCTGTGAATCAAATCATGACCAAGGAACCCGGCGAGCTACTTCACATGGACACATTGGTCCAAATTTCGGGTTCGGTCGAGAAGGTGGGAAGTGGTATGTGCTAGTGATTATGGGTGACTTTTCGAGATACTCTTGGGTGTTTTTCATGGAGAGTAAGGATGAGGCTTTTTCACATGCTCGAGATTTGATTCTTCGGTTGAGAAATGAGTTCCCTAAGAATGCCATGAGAGCTATTCGTAGTGATAATGGCACAGAATTCAAGAACACTCATTTTGAAACATTTTGCAACTCTTTGGGCCTTGAGCACCAGTTTTCCTCACCTTATGTTCCGCAACAGAATGGAATTGTTGAGCGCAAGAATCGAACCCTTGTTGAGATGGCTAGGACGATGCTCGATGAGCATAGGACTCCTAGGAGGTTTTGGGCCGAAGCAATCAACACTGCTTGTCATGTTTCCAATCGCATCTTTCTCCGTGCTTTTACGAAGAAAACTTCTTATGAGTTGCGATTTGGGAGGCTACCCAAGGTGAGTCATTTCAGGGTGTTTGGGTGTAAGTGCTTCATCTTGAAACAAGGTAATTTGGACAAGTTTGAGTCGAGGTCCTCCGACGGTATCTTTTTTGGTTATGCTTTGCATTCTAGAGCTTATCGAGTACTTAACCTTGAAACTAACCGTGTTGTGGAGACCTATGAGGTCACATTCGATGAAACTATGCCTTGTACAACCCCTGTCTTTGAGCGTGCAGGTGATGAAGAGCTTGGTGAAAGCGGAGGAGCAGGACGATGCCGATTGGGGTGATCCCGAGCCGACTCCACCGGGCTGCCCCTATCGAGCTGCGGCGACGACTACTTCACTCACGGTCCCGCACCCCTCTACCTCCACTTCTTGGGGACCGCTTCGAGCAGCTTCCTCGGCCGCACCGGCCGCACCCCGAGGAGACACCACCGCCGCCGAGGGGGGAGGCGACTTCTTCCGAGAGGCTCCACGACACATTCAGCGTCGCCACCCCGCTCAAACGATGATCGGCGATATTGACCAGCGAGTCACGCGGTCCAGGTCATATCACGTCTCTCACTTCGCTCATTCTGCATTTTTTGCTTCTTTTGAGCCCCGAGATGTTGGACACACTATATCTGATCCTGATTGGGTTAATGCCATGCATGAGGAGTTAGAGAACTTTGAGAGAAACCAAGTCTGGGTCTTAGTTCCTCCACCTCCAGAGTGTCATCCCATAGGTACAAAGTGGGTGTTTAAGAACAAGCAGAGTGAGGATGGGGTGGTTGTTAGGAATAAGGCTAGACTTGTTGCTCAAGGATATTGCCAGAAAGAGGGGATAGACTTTGAGGAAACCTTCGCTCCTGTAGCTCGCTTAGAGGCAATCCGCATTCTGTTAGCGTTCGCTGCTGCTAAGGGCTTTAAGTTGTTTCAGATGGATGTCAAGAGCGCTTTTCTGAATGGGTACATTGAGGAGGAAGTGTATGTTAGACAACCCCCAGCTTTTGAAAATCCCAAGTATCCTAACCATGTCTTCAAGTTGTACAAAGCTTTGTATGGTCTTAAGCAAGCCCCTAGAGCGTGGTATGATAGACTGAAAACCTTTTTGCTTATGAAGGGGTTTAGGATGGGATCAGTAGATAAGACTTTGTTTCTCCTCAAGCAAGGCAGTGATCTTCTCTTGGTTCAGATATACGTGGATGATATTATCTTTGGTGGCTCTTCTCACGCTTTGAATGCCATGTTTGCGAGAGTTCATGAGCAGGGAGTTTGAGATGAGCTTGATGGGCGAGTTGACTTTCTTCCTCGGCCTTCAAATCAAGCAAACACGGGATGAGACATTTGTGCATCAAGGCAAGTACACAAAGGATGTCCTGAAGAAGTTTGACATGGGCGAGGCCAAGCCTCTTTTCGACGCCGATGTCGACTTCTGACGGCCCTCGACGCCGATGAGGATGGAGAAGCAATGATCGGAAGGAGTACCGTAGTATGATCGGATCGTTGCTGTACTGACGGTGACAAGACCCGACATACGCTTTGTTTGTATGCCTCTGCGACGCTTTCAGGCTTCCCCCCACGCACATCTCACCGTCAAGCGGTGAAGCGCATCATGAGGTACCTCCGGTTTACCCCCCGAGTTTGGACTTTGGTATTACGCTTCTTCCTCGCTCTCTCTTTGCGGTTATTCGGATATCGATTTTGTTTGCCGCCGCTTAGATAGGAAGTCCACATCGTGGGATTGTCGGTTTTTGGGTTCGTCTCTTGTGTCTTGGTCATCCCGTAAGCGCCTAGCGTTGCACAATCCACCACGTAAGCCGAGTATATGTTGCCGCCGCTTGTTGTTCCCAGCTACTTTGGATGATAGCCACCCTACGTGATTTTGGTCTTGAGTTCTCTAGAGTGCCTTTACTTGTGTGATAGTACTAGTGCCATCGTTGTTGCTAAGAACCCAAGTACTTCACTCCAAGACCAAGCACATAGATGTTCGCTTTTCACTTTCTCCGCGATCACCAAGAGAAAGGCGACATTGAGTTGCATCACGTAGCCACCCAGGATCAGCTTGCGTATCTTCTCACTAAGCCCCTCAATCAAGCAACTTTTGCTCGCTTGCGAGGTGAACTGGGTGTGTGTTTCCCTTTTTAGAGGAGGGAAGCACTTTGTTTGTTGTACACTAGTTTTAGTTTCTGTTGTAGTCTAGATTTTGTTTTGTCTTTGTATGATAGTGCATTTGCATTGCGGTTTGTGATATACTTGAATTTTGAGCTTCATGTATATAACACTTGGAATGAAACTATGCTCTTGTTAGTATGCCATGTGAGTACTTTGTGGTGCTTGTCGACTTAGGCTCTCATTGATCATCATCTACATGTTATGAGTTGAGCATGATTTTCTAATGTGAACTTGATTAAACTTGCTGAAATCTGAAAATGTTCACCGCTTGAGACGGTACCTAGCATGTGTAGGATGTTGAGATCCCTTTATGCTTTGTCTTGTATATGCTAGGTTGCTATGTCTCATGCTTTGAGTCATTCACTTGCTTAGACACTTCACTTGTGCTAAAATTTGACAACTAAGCTAAGTGAGATGAAAAGATCGAGATGGGTCCGTATTGTCCCACATCAAGGTATCGAGACTGCTTCCAATTGCACATTTGGATGAACTTGAGCCTTGTAGTGGATGACCGAAACCATTGCTTTGAGCTCCCCGATTGTCGTTTGACATAGGCTCCGCTTGGTTGAAAAGTTAGGTTGATAATACTGAGATAACCTCTCTCACACACACATGTTTTGACTAATTCTTGTGCTAAGCCGCAAACTCGAAAAATGACATTTGATAAAAACATAAGTCTTAGGTTCGTCTTTTGACATGATGTGTGACCCATTGTTTGGGGTAGTTCACCTTGTATATCCTTGCTAGCACTAGGTTGATTTCCAAATTATGCCTGCGCTATGTGCTATCTTTGGTGGTGAACTCCTTTTTTAACTTACTTAAGAACTGCTCAAAACTCGCTTACACTTCATATTTCGTTTCACCGATCGGTTTGAGCATTTGCCAAGACTTGTATATTGTTGCTATACTCACTTGTCTTACCGGCTAGAGCATCTTTTCACTCTGATTGCTACATACTTGAAGCTACTGCATTCATGTGCATTTCATTGCATTTTAGGCTTGCTGTGTGCATTATTCAACAAGGGGGAGAAATTTGACACACACAAGCTTTCATGAAACAAGGGGGAGTGATTACACATGTTTGCTGCACTTGACAAGGGGGAGAGTCACTTGTCATGTTTGGAAGGTTGTCTTCTCGGAGGGAGACTAGTTCTCAAGGGTTGAAGGGGAGAAGATTGTGTGCACTCATATATGCATTTGCTCGGGGGAGTTGTTTTGCATTGCTTCTTGCTAGATGTGTTGAGCCTTGCCTCTTTCTCGGAGGATCTAGCGTTTTTCGAGTGCTTCTTGCTTGGCTAGTGGTGTTGAGCCCGCTTTCTGCCTCTTCTTGAGGGCTAGCCATGTTGTGCTTGGTTGCGTCGAGCCGTTGCCCATGTCTTTGGGGACCAAGTTGTGCTTGCTTCAAATGACCCCATTTGGCTTCTCGTTGGCTTTTGGTCGTTTGGTGAGCTTTCTTCTTTTCTTCTTCTTCTTCTATTTCTTTCTCTCAGCCGTGGTGTGTTGGTGTTGAACAATGCACTCATCAAGGGGGAGATTGCGAACACAAGGTTCATACTTATGGTTCAGTTGTGATGATGAATGATTGATTCAACTACTAGCATCTCGGATGGGGTGCTACTGACGGTGGTGAATGCCACGAGTTCCACATGTGCCTTGGCTTGTGTTGTGCAGGTGTCGAGCATGGAGGCGGTAGCCGACGGCGAGGTGAAGGTCAAGTGATGGCGGGCCGCGCCGAATGGACCGGGAGCGGTGAAAGGGCGGACGCATCAAGACTTGGGCGAGGGACCCGGAATCGTCGGGGCGGGATCGCGTTGTCGGCACTTGGCATCGACAAGTGCAAGGACATGGGCCGGTTTGTTGGTTTGGGCCTCAAAACCAACGGTGGAGGGTTTCGGTGGTTTGGGCCTCAAAACCACCCGGCGGGTTTCTGGGTTGAGCCACAAAACCCTGGCGGAGGTCCCGAGGCGGACGGTCGGCACGTGGCGGCATTGGGGAGATCGCGTCGAGGCGAAGCTACCGGTGAGAAGGCGCGGTGGCCGTCGGATCGAAGATTGCATCGAGTCGGTTCGAGTTGGACCGCAATGTCCCTAGGGCTAGACGGTTTGCTCGAGTTGTATCGGGGGCAAAAACTAGAAAATGAAATAAGCCCTGGCCGATAAGTAAGGTGGAGGGAGCCCCATCTCCCCTCTCTCCATTTTGCATTTTCCTTCTCCTTTCTAGGGTTTCCCTCTTCTAGTGTGCTTGAGTGTGAGAGGTCCACTAATTCCACCAATTAGTGTGTAAGAACTCAGATTTCTTGTTGGGAATGGAGGCCTTAACCTCCTCGTGTCCTCCGGGATTCGTTTTCTAAAATCTTTGTGTTGAATTCGTGTTGGTTCATCTTGTTCTTGTGGTGTTCTTCTCTCCCCCGAAGTTTTCCTCTTGTGATTTCTCGAGCTATGGTTGATCGTTTTGCGCACCGTTTGTTGCTGCTCGATCCATGCTTGTAGGAGAATACTTCCACCGGAAGGGTTTCTCCCAATTCGTCCCCGCAAGGAGATCGAAGCGATTCTTGGTGACGTCCGGTTTTTGCTCGTTTTTCGTCACCCCCTTTATGATTCCCGTTGATTCATCCAACCTCAAGCTATGATCTCTTAGAGGGAGCTTCTCCACGCCTTAGGAACCCACGGTTCAATTTTGGTTGCGCTTTGGTTGAGATTTGGAGGAGATCGGGTGGATTGAAGATCATGGCGATTTTAGTTCTTCTTTGCTTCGTGTGTCTTTGGAACCCGTGGCTGAACCTCAAGACTTGAGGCGCCGAGCCTCGGCGGTGCAGAAGCGTTTTACGTCTAAGTTCGAGAAGTGCTGAACCTCGGCACTTGAGGTGCCGAGCCTCGGCCTCGATGCAGCTTCTTGCGTGCGAGTGCTGTTCTGCTGAACCTCGGCCATCAAGCGCCGAACCTCAAGGGTCTACTGCGGTCTCCGGTTTGAGGAGTTTCTTGTTTCCGCTTGGTTTTTCATTGCCTTGAGTGTTCCGCTGTGTTTCCGGGGGACTACCGGAGAACATCCAATCACTGTTGACTCGAGAACTACTCGCGTGTGAGTTTTGGGTTTTTGGAGGGTCGAGTGGGGCGTGGCCATTCGAAAAGAAATTTTGATCGGCTCCCATTCACCCCCCTCCGGGTCGCCATTTTCGGTCCTTCACTAGCTAACAAGATACTACATGACGCCTCAAACCTGTCGAGCCATAACGAGGGATTAGATGTCGACATACTCCCTCCGTATAAGAAAAGAATGTCGTTTTGGACAAGATTATGGTCAAACATTGGGAATATAAATCATGAATAACTTTTACATTGTTGAGTTTGGAAATATAAAAACCATATGAATAGATTTGTCTTGAAAAATGCTTTCATAAAAATATAAATATATCACTTTGTGATGAGGATTTTTATAATAATACGAAGTCAAAGTTGTACTTTGGAGACCGTGTTATTGTCCAAAACAATATTCTTTTCCTATACGGAGGGAGTAGTGGCTTTTCTAGTGGCCAACATGTGATCAAATGCCGTCCAGTACAAGTGTAAACATGGGCATTTCACATTGCAGTTTCCGCGGGCTGTTTGCTTTCCCTCGCCACATCCAAAGTTTGGCAGCTACACAAAAAGTTGGTGTTTTGTTCTATGGTGACTGTGGCGGTCAAAAAGCTCACCATAAAGTGTGGCGCGAACTTTGTTGTGATGGCAGACTTTAATCTGCTATCAAACAACCCCATAGTACTCATATAGTCATATACTCCCTCCGGTCCGGTTTGTTAGGCGCATGGAATGAAATTTCAGATACCAAGGAGTGGAGGAAGACCGTGAAATTGCATTAATTGAAAATGTCACTCCTGAGCTTCTATTGGAGCCGTCTCTCTGGTTTCCATGCATGCATGCATGCAGCCTTCAATTAGAACGAATCAAAGATGAGAGAAGTATACAGAACAACAGAAAATATCGATCCATGTGCAATCGTGCGGGGTGGCGCCTAATAATACGGACGTTTTTTAAAACCTACAGACGCCTAATAAACCGGACTGGAGGGAGTATATGTTAGAATTATTGTATTAAAAGTGGCCCATGTATTTAAGTGGTTAGTGGAAACCGCGGGTTTGGATCATGGGGGTGTACGTTTGGCTCATCGCCATGCTTTGTCAGCCTAAGCTCCTGCACGCCACAGAGGAAAGGCTGCTGTGTGGTTTAGTTTTTAGGAATGACAGCCACATGTATGTTACCAGTTACGGATACCTATATCAGATACGATATGTATCAGATACGCGGATACGTTATTCTTGAAAAAAAGTGACACGAGGATATTTTTTTAATAATCATAATTACACATGATTTAATATGAAATAATGTAGAACTAGACTACCAGTAAACAACTGATGTTCAAAGTAAAATAGTTAATAAAATCACGGCACAATACGTAAGAACGGAAAAAAACAAAACTCTTATCATATCAAAGTACATGAGGGGATGTACTACTCTATATTGGCGGGTGGTGAGACTCGTCAGATGAGGAACTTTTACTTCGTGGGGGATGGTCGGATGGAGCCCACCGGCTGATTCCATGCCACGCGGGGAGCAAGGAGACACGAGCGCGGGAGTGCGCGTGGGCGCCGCGCCACATGACCGGCGAGTCGATTTGCATCTCCGGGCTCCGGCAGAGAGGCTTCCTGCGACTACGATGCTGCCCTGCTGCTGCCTGCTGGCCGTTGGTCGCCCGACCGCCCGACGACGCGGAAGTCGAGGCATCGGGTGAAGTTGCGAATGGCGGGAGTTGAGTTTTTTTTTTTTTTTTCTCTCTCTCGTGCAGGATACGGGAGTGCGAGCGTTGCCGCTAGGTCAGGCCGTTTTTTCATATCTAGGCCGTATCCAAACTCAGCCCATACGTGTCTGACACGCGTATCCAGTCACGTACGTATTCGAAATCCTCAGTATGTCCTGGATACATATCCAGGAGTACACGTGGCGTATCGTTATCGGATACGGTATTACTATTGTGCCTGTCCACTACGAGGCCCACGAAAGGCAGCGTCTGAAGTTGGACGGACATGGTAAATGTAGAATTACCGAAAGATCCAAACATGGCACATTTTTATTATTCAAAATCTAAATTATAGAATCTTGTCGTAAAATCTATATTTTGAGAATCCATGAGAATCCAGACGCGCCCTAGCTAAAACTCCTACACGACATCTCAAAACTATCAAGCCATCATAACGAGGCATGTGATGTCGACATCGTGGCTTTTTTCAGTGGCCAACATGTGGTCAATGGCCGTCCATGACCAAGTTTGTAAACATGGGCATTTCACATTGTAGTTTCCGCGGGCTGTTTGCTTCCCCTCGCCACAGCCAAAGTTCGGCAGCTACACAAAAAATTGGTGTTTGGTTGCTTGCTTCATGATGCGGCCGCCATAGTTTTTGCATGATTTATTCCGTGGCAAGTGTGGCGGTCAAAAAGCTTGCCACAAAGTGTGGCGCGGACTTTATTGTGATGGAAGGCTTTAGTCGGCTACCAAAAAGCCCCATAGTACTCATATGTATATGTCAGAATTATAGTACTTAAAGTGGCCCATGTATTTAAGAATAATCGTTCATGGTTAGTGAAAACCTCGTGGTGGATCACGGGGTGTTTGGCTCACCACTACACTTAGCTAGCCTAAGCTCCAGCATGCCATAGAGGAAAGGCTGTTGTTTATTTGGTCTAGGTTTTAGGAATGGCAGCCACATGCTTTAAAAAGAAGTGACAGCTGAGATGCCCAATTGCTAATGTGCGTGTGGGGTGTGTGGGTAGCAGCCAAACGCACCAATGACCCAATGTGCTCCCCTGGAGCAAGGACCAACTTGACCTCGTTCTTGACCTCGTTCTAGTGATGTTTCCACAGCGGACGCGCGCACGCACACACACAGAGGTATATATATATGGGCTATGCTCAGGTACTCCGTTTATCTGTAAGGAGGTAATATCTCATAATCAATCTATATCGTTGATTTTTCACAATTTAATTAATTACTAAATAAATTAATAAATTTAAGAAAAGCAAAAAATAAAACACATGCATCCCCCCTAATCACGGGAGGGGAAATCCTGCATGCCGGTTCCCAAACTCCTCGCATGTCGCGCTGCCGGGAGGAGAAATTATCGCATGGGATCCCGAACTCCTCGCACGCCACAGCCGCCGGGAGGTGAAATCTGCATGCAGCTTCCCCAATCTCGCGCCCGACCCTCTCGCGCCGGCGCAGCCGCCAGCCGCACCTCTTCTTCCCCATGTCAATCTGATTTCTCCCTGAAACCTCGGAACCGAATCTGATGCGTGCACACGTACTATGATGATCAATAAAATTTTTGCAATCTGATGTCCCGCAAATGCAATCTGATGCGTGCACACGTACTATGATAATCAATAAGATTTTCACAATCGATGTCCCGCAAACGCAAATCGATGAGTGCACACGCATACTATGATAACCTAAAACAATAAGATTTTCGCATGCATCAACCAAATTTTAACAACCAAATCTTAAAAAAGATTTTTAATATTTCAAACCTTCCTTATTTACCCTATTTTTATAAAATAAAAATTCAATAAATACTATTACCTCCTAGGAGGTAACAGAAGATCGTGACCATTGGATCGGAATAAATGGACGGTCCACGGTCATTTCGGAGTACCGCAGCAAAAGCCTATATATATATACACGCACATGCTATTCTACACCTAAATGGACGGTCCACAGTCATTTCGGAGTACCGCAACAAAAAAGCCTATATATATATACACGCACATGCTATTCTACACCTTAGGTGTAGAATAATATTCTACACCCAAGACCTAATATTGAGTAATACTGAACAAAATTCAGTATTTGCTTGTCAGTCTTGATCGACGTCTAATCCGCCGATCGATCATGAACATATATTTACTGGTCAGTATTTGTCAGTATTAGCTACTGGATGTAGAATAATATTCTACACCTAGAGTATACAATAGCGCTATATATATATATATATATATATATATATATATATATATATATATATATATATATATATATATATATATATATATATACACGTGCTATTCTACACTTAGTACTAAATATTGAATAAAATTCAATACTGTTTAGTATAGTATTACTCAATATTGACGCTAACTACTGACAGTACTTGAACGTGGTTCAATATTGTTCAGTATTTACTTGGTCAATATTGTTTAATATTAACTACTAGTTATAGAATATTATTTTATACATAAGGTTTAGAATAGCGCTGTATATACGCAGAACCAAAAGGACTTGGGACTGTATTTGCCCGTGATTTGAAAGCCCCTGAATGGAACCTTTCGTGGCGGACTAGTACTCCCTCTGTCCCATGGAGTTTGTCGTTGGAAAATCGTGTCCCCCTCACAAACACGCTTTCCGGACGACATACTCCATGGGACGGAGGGAGTAAGAGATACGCGGGGAAGATGGATGAGTGTCAAGTCACCCCTGGCGAAGAGTACATGACTTGTGAGTAAAGTGTATAACTTCGTGTGTAATTCATCCGGATATATTGACACGCTAGTGTTTGGACTCGCAAAGATCATCTATCAAATCCTCCCTTGACGCGTGAGTGGGTTAGTCACTGTGACACTTGTGTTGGCATGTGTGCGAGGCTGTCATGATGCCAGTCGGAATGCCCACGAGAAAAACTTGAGAACAGGCGTGCGCTCGTACGGGAAACGGCGTGTGGCTCAAGGGAGGCCGAGTACGACGAGCGCGCATTTTATTGACGAGTCAAAGGTGGGTCGTGGGCCTGAAAACATAATGTATTTATTTCTGCTTTTTCACACTATCTCTAGCCTTAAAAGAATATAATTAGGAATTATGTTACATGTCAGATGAAGACGGTGACAATTAGCGAGCCGCGACCTACCTAACGGGCGAAGAGGACGGCGAAAGGCGGGCGGGGCCCCCACGGCCCCACCCTAGGGGCGGCGCCGCCGCCGCCGCCAAGGTGCACGTGCGGGCGCCGCCTAGGTCAGGTGGACGGGGGGCTGTGAGCCCCACCTCGCCGCCTGCTCTCCAATCCCCGATTTACCTTTTATTAATTATTATTTATGGAATTCAGATTAGAAAAACTGAAAAAATCCGTGTTTGATAAGGACTTTCCCGTTAGAGTCCACTCGGGACTATAAATAATAAGGGATTGTAATCGATTGAATCAAGAAGTAATTGGAGTAATTCCCATTTATTCCAATCTCCCGCGCTCCTCTCTTTTCCTCCTCCCCCCCGCCCCTGCCCAATGCTGCAGCCCGAAACCCTAGGGCCGACGCCCTAGGGCGCCGCCGCCCCTAGCCGCCCTCTCCTTCCTCCTCCCCTCCCAATCCACTAGCCCCAAAACCACCCTCCCGCTGCGTGTGTTACAACTGGTATCAGTAAACCAGGAGGATCCATAGATTGAATCTATGGCGGCCATTGTTGACCTCGAGAAGATGTTGAGGAACTTCAACAAGAAGATCACGGCGAAGTTCGACGACGTCTACGCCAAGATCGCCGACATTGCCAACTGCATCAACACTATCTCCATCAATGCGGCCAACGAGAAGACACCCGCGGATCCTACCCGTGGGAACGTCGTCCTGTCCAGCAGGAGAGACGAGGTTCCAGCTGGATTAGCACGGTCCATCGGCTGTCTGTACGAGTAGCGCTTCCTCGCCTTGCTAGAGAAGAGCAAGGCGCCGCCGGCTCCGGCAGCAACTCCGGTAGAGGCGCCCGGGTTATAGCTGTGGTCACCACCGGCGATGACGACGACACCAAGTGCATGATGGTCATCGGCAATCCGGATGCGAGTGTGCAGGGAGGCACCCCGTTCTATCTCCATGGCATGATGAGTGGCACTGGAGTTCACATCCTAGCGGACTCGGGTTCAAGCCACAACGTGATCAATGTCGACGTGGTTCGTGTAATGGTGTTCTTGAGTTCGGCGTCAACACCACTGTCCTCGTTGGTAGTGGAGATGAGGTACCTTGCTATAGCGCTTCCTTTCATGTACCTATCGCCATTGACGACGATGTCTTCCACATCGACGCCCTCTTCCTCGACATCGGGCACAACATCGACGTAATTCTGGGCATGCCATGGCTGGCTAGCCTTAGGCGTGTCTCCTGGGACTTCACCACCATGGAGCTGCTTCACTTTCGGGACGGATCGCCGCATCTCCTCCGAGCAGTACCACGTCGACAGCCACCCCAGGCTAGGGTGCCATGGGTGGCACCACTGCCGCCACCTCGCCAGTGGTATACTGTCACACAGATGGCGCCACCATTGATGAACAGAGCGCACAGAGCGAGTCGACCATCGGCTCTCGACGTCATCAACACCAATAACGGCATCGTCTTCATCAAGCTCCGTTAGGCAGTGTTGGAAGACAGGGAGCTTCAAGCCTTGACTAAGGCAATCTCCGAGATGAGAATGGGACGATCCTGGTCCCTCGACCAAGGGCTCATCCTCTTCGACGGACGCTTCTATGTGCCGGCATCTTCGCCACTACTTCCTGAGCTACTTCAGGAATTTCATCGAGGGGGTGCATCCGATATGCATCACTTGGCGGTGGGCACTCACAGACCTCCGGTGGATGGTGGAGCGACAGAACCACTTACCATCGTATGTCCTGGAAATCCAATCCTGGCCACAGCATAAGAGCGTCTGCGACGCCAGGGTCGCCTTCCTCGATGAGTCTGGCCATGTGTTGGCCAACATTGGAAGCGTCGACATCGACACACTACCGGGAGTACACGGACATCGTCTATCCCCACGTCTATTTGATGTGGGGCCTTTTCTCTTCGGCGACATGGTGGATCTGACTTCGTCTCCGGCCAGACGTGCAATTCGTACAATCTGGAGGCAACTACCATTGAAGATTGGCAGCCACCCCGACAATCATGTACGTGCCTACTGCAGGCCGCCAGATATGCTACATAACTTTGAGTGCACTGCATTTGTTCCCAGGGAGACATTGACCAGAGCTAAGCTGAAAAAGGGGATACCTTTTGGGTGCGAGAACACGCTCTATGGGTACCATGGATACATCGGCAACCTCCATTACTACTTCGAGTTTGAGGTTCTGCACACCAGGGCCAATATCATAACAGCAGAATTCCGCACCGGACGCCTTATCGGATACATTCAGGAGCTCCCAGCGGATGCGATAACAATGGAGGGAGTGGCTGATCAAATGCATTCCTAAGACGAGGACGTGCCGGAGAAGGGGGAGTTCTGTCACACGTCGATGAAGACGGTGACAATTGGCGAGCCCGACGAGCCTACAGCGGGCTAGAAGAGGGCGGCAAGCGGTGGGCGGGGCCCCCACGGCCCACCCTAGGGCGGCGGCGCCGCCGCCTCAAGGTCACTAAGGTGGAGGGGCCGCGGGCCCCACCTCACCACCGCTCTCCAATCCCCGAGTTACCTTTTATTAATTATTATTTATGGAATTCAGATTAGAAAAACTGAAAAAGTCCATGTTCGATAAGGACTTTCCCGTTAGAGTCTACTCGAGACTATAAATAATAGGGGATTGTAATCAATTGAATCAAGAAGTAATTGGCTAATTCCCCGTTTATTCCAATCTCCCGCTCCTCTCTCACTTCCTCCTCCCTCGCGCCCGCCCCTGCCTCCACCGCCGTGTCCGCCCTTGCCCAACGCCGCCGCCCCAAACCCTAGGGCCGACGCCCTAGGGCACCGCCCCCCCTAGCCGCCCTCTCCTTCCTCCTCCCCTCCCAATCCACTAGCCCCAAATCCACCCTCCTGCTTCGTGTGTTACAAATTGCGTGTCAATTAAAAAAATACTTTACATTTAACTAGGTTTGGCTCCAAATCAATTTATTATAAAAATAAAATTTGTAATTAATCTAATAATATTTATTTAATACTATAAATATTTATACTTTTTATCTATAATTGGTGAAACCTAATCTATTTTACCTGATGCAGAGGTAAAATTTCTCCTCACTTTTTATACCATTTTTTTTGGTATGGCCTCCTCTAACTAACTCCATGAATATGGGAAACTATGTTTGCATCTACCTATAAATAGAGTCCGATTCCGAATAATTCGTTTATAAGGATAGGACTTCTAACCTAAATAGATTTTGATTCCAATTAACCAAAATAGGAGTTTTAATCTGAATCTAATCCTTCACGTGTAAATTGATCATGTTTAGTTCCTTGCGTTGTCCAGCCAAACAATATTAAAATATTTAGTTTCTCAAGTATACAAGCTGGACTTTTCCTTTGCCGTTTCATTGTTGCTTTCTTTCCGTTGCCTTTGAATTGCTATCCAAATTTAACCATGTTTCTATATGGGCTATGTACCGGTATGGTCCATGTTCCTTATTCGTGTTTACCTCGGACTTCCGCACGGCGAGACAGATGCAAGCTCTCCGATGTCACTTCCTCCGGCGAGGAACGACGTGCTATGCCTTTTTTTTTCTTTGTTTTTAACGAAATGTGCTTGCCTTGCTTCTCAATTCGTTGTTAGCTTGAATATAAGAAAATGTTGTCAGCATCATAACTCCACACCATGACATCATGCCTTTATTATTTTATTTTGACTAAAGTGGTTTATATAAAGTAATGAATTTAAAATTAAGTTTCTTTTTTTGCTGCTGTAACGCATGGATATGTTTACTATTTTATTTTTAAATAAAGTGGTTAATAATAAATTTATAAAACCTGTTATGCCTTGCTCCTCAATTCATTGTTAGCTTAAGTATGAAAACAATCGTTGCTAGCTTCATGACTTCACCATGACATTATGCCTTTATGATTTTACTTTGACTATAAAGTGGTTCATATATAATAATGAATTTAAAATTAAGTTTCTTCTTCCATTGTAACACGGACATATTTGCTATTTTTATTTTGACTAAAGTGTAATAATAAATTTAAAATTAAGTTTCTTCTTCCGTTACAAGGCACGGGCATATTTGCCAGTAATATAATAAAACATGACACTGTTTTATAAATATATACCTTTTTAGGACAGAGGAAGTATCTAGCTTTATAGGCATGTGGGTCAAGAAAACAAATTTCTTTCTTCTTTCTCATATCTAGCTTTTTAGGTTAAAGAACCCACCAGCTTGACATTTCATATTTCTCTTGTCAGATTTTGATCCCACTCCCACTGTTTATATTCTACAAGCTTTTTATTCTCCTTCAAGATACTGGGTATGTGGGAGAAGAAATGGGCAGAAGGATGGTTTCCCTCTATATGAATACAGAACCATTATTTACAAAGTTGATATTTCGTATATATCCCACCACCACATGCTCCTGTCTCTGTCTACCCAAGCCAATAGAGCCAGTATTCACATCTCTTGCGCAACCAACAACTACATCTAACCCGTGGCTAGCCCAACATTATATTTCATTTCGTGATGTAAAACAGGTTGTGCGGGGCGTGAGGATCGGTCATCTTCTTCAAGTCCAGGTCCATGCCGTCATTGTACTCCTCATCGTCTTGCGGCTTGCTTCAGCCTCGCTTCCAACCGCAGCTTCTCTTGCGGACATAGTCATCACACGACATCTCGCACCATTTCTCCGCGTCACCGACCACTTGGTACCACAGGCTGCGTGAAAAGTAGCACTACTACTCTAGTAGGAGTAGACAAGATGTCCTTTTTTTTGAAGGCAAAGATAAGTTGTCCTTGATTGACTGCATCCGTCACTTGGGCAGTGTTGGAGGACGGCAGCGCTCCGGCTGCCTGAGCCAGACAGGTGCCAGCCAGGGTTGGCGCTGCCACTGCACATCCCGGAGGAGGGCTACAGTCTACCTGCGGCGGCGCTTCTCCGACAGGTGCGATGAAGATATTCTCTTTCCCTTCTTCCAGTTGATTCTACTTTTTCTTCCTCCTTCCGATGAATCGTTATGTAGCTAGCTTGATGTGTATTCGAGATTCTTGAAGGTCTCTGCCGAGGTGCCTTGCTGGGATCACCCAATGCAAGCGGTCGTGCCTTCTAAGGTCAATGCGAATGAAGGTTAATTTTATGAAGTTTTTATGGGCACACGGATATTATCAATGTGTTGAAAAAAGAGAAATAGTGGAAGTTTTAATAAAACTCTTATACACTGTTTTTAAAATCAGAATCAGATCTTCAAACATTGACCTCCAGAACTTTCCTCTACAGTTGATCGTCGTAGCCATTTATTAATTTATTTAGATCTAACCGTGAGACTCCAAAACTGTTGAACTTAAACAAATTTAACAGGCCTCAGCCGGCCCAACGTTGCCCAACCCTGCAGGGCGACTCGTGTGGGGTCTTTTGTTCGTCGTCTCGGTCGCCGTATCAGCGTACACTAGTGCTCGCCAGCCAGCCCTTCACCGTGACGCTCGGGGAGTGCTCACCTTGCCGACTGGTGGCATGGCCCGTCAGCTGCATGCTTCTCCACCTCCCCTGCTCGCCGACGCTCCCCTCCCCGCCACCGCGCACGAGCGTCGTCGCCGCGGAAACTGCCATCCCGTGGCCGGTTGCGTCGGCGACCCTCGTGATCACGCCCACAATTCCTCCCGCTACGCGATAATGACTTCGTGCCTGCTGGTGGTGAGATTTTTGGAACCTGCAGATCGCTGGAGACAGAGAGCAGCAGCCGGAGATGTCGATCAGCGTTGCATGGGCTTCACTCTAGTCTGATTCCGAGCGGCACGAGATACGTCGATTGCCGCCGCGCGACTGTACTCGTGCCAAAACGTGAGGAGCGGCGCCAAAATATGCAAGTAATCGCGCAAAAAAAAGCAACGCCGCGGCTCCTTTTACTGAAACGGGCCGTGCTGTCGTTGGGCCAAAGCCCGTCGTGCAGAGGAGGGCAGCGCATATAAGCTGAGCACCGTTCTCTGCTAAAAAAAAAAAAAAGCTGAGCACCGTTCGATACGAGCTGAGTGGATAGATTCCTCGCAACTGTAGAGAGACGTCAGGAGCCTAACGTTAGGCGATCTGTTCCCAAAACCTGGGTAAACTAGGACATCAAACCTTCACTGAGACTGGCCTAAGTACAAGCGGCATAGCCACACACAGGCAGAGAATTGATATTGTATGGTTATTACCGACGGCGGATCTAGGACTTTAAAGTTAGGTATTGCTAATCTAGAGTTGTCTCTATATTACTCGTTGCACGTCACCCTATAACGTCTATTTTCGTATGCACTCACTCCTACATAGTTTTTGTTTTGCACTTAGATATACACCATTTCTATATATGTAACAAAAATAATGTATCTAAAATCTATATGCATAACAAAAATAATGTATCTAAAAATACCAAAATATCTTATAATTTGGAACGGAAGGAGTATGTCATTGTGGTTGTTAACCTTCAGTTCAAGTGGGGATTAAGATTTGAATGATACATGGAAATTATGTATTGATAAGGCGCGATAGATCCACATGAGTTATAAATTATGGGGATTAAGTCAAACATTGCAATATTTGACCAACTAGTTTTAAAAATCGTTATAGTTTCACAATATATGAATTATATATTATAGTAGTATTTCCCATAATAAATGTAAAAAATATAAATCTGATGACATGAATCTATACAAATTTTTTGAAAGCAATGGTCTTTTGTTAGATTCATGTATTTAATTCGCCAGAAAAAATATATACATGTTTGACTTAGAACAAAGCAAATGTGACATATAAAATATAAAATAAATGGAAAGATTAGATATTATAACCATTATTTAGTTTATTTTTTTTTTTTCCGAGCAGGGATACACCCATTTCCGTTAAAACGGAAATCAACACATTACAAAGTTTGGAATAGCAAAAGATAAAGAAACTGAAACACCTGCTTCATGTGAGCACCGAACATCTAACAGAGAAGAGGAATACATGTCAACACCATTACCATCCCAGCAAACAACAGCATGGGAAAGGAGTTCCACCACAAAAACCAACTCCATTATCACTGACATCTTCATTCTACTTGGGTTTGCCATCGATCATCATGCGAATGGCAGTGTGAAGCAGGATATTGACTTCATCGACGCTTGTAGCATTGTCCTTCGCACTATCTTTGAAAAGACCTGTCCAATATTTCAATATAGGGCATGGCTAGCTTAATTTGTAATCACTTCCAGAGGATAGGATGTTTAATAAACTTTTCTCAAAAGATATTTTATTACAACTCTTCCAAATTGACCAAAAATGGCAAAAGTTAGTCACACATGCATCCAACTATCATTAGGAAGCCATTTTTTCAGCCATATTCAACATTGTTGAATGGATTCTGTAAAACAATAATTTGCTCCAAATGCAAGCAATGCCCCAATTGGACCTATCAACTTTAGAATTTTAAAAAGATGGTTAACTGTTACATTTTCATTGCAAAAGCTGGGATTGCCTTTCAATATTCTTCTAATCATGTTGTCTTTGGTTTATATTGCATCATTCTCTAACAGCCACATAAAAGTATTTAATCTTCTGGGGGATTTTTGCGTTCCTTATATACGTCCTTTAATGACTGGCCAAAATTATTCTTGTTCATTTGTTCATAAGCAGATTTCACAGAAAACATTCTACTGCTTGGCCATTTCCATATAACTGTATCATCATACATATTAATAATCTTCTCACGCCTTTGAACTTAATTTCATTCCATTTTTCCTCGAGAGCACTAGGTAGCCATCTTGTGAAGCTCAGGGACACCTTTCTTTGTTTAAACTAAAACACTGAAATTTCCTTTTCATCGTAGAGCTCATATAAAATAGGATATTCCTTGCATAGGGGGACTTCCCCTTGCTAGATATCAGATCAGCATAAAGTTTTTTTACCTATGTTGACTCAAAGTATTCTCTCTTCCCTTTAGATAAACATGTCTGATTTTGAGCTGTGATGTGCAGCTCCTAATTTCACCATTTGAAGGTCAATAGCTTATTTATTATGCAAAGCATTGCCTATAAATGTTATATGCTGAAATTGGGGGGGGGGGGTCTATTTGTGATAATCTTGAGCTCTAGTGGGTATTCTGAACTTCCCCATTATAAGGCTTCTTTCCCAACTCGTGAATACAGAGTGTTCTGTTCTTCTCCTTGGGAGAGAGCTGGGGTTAGGGAGTTGAAATGATAGGCTCCGATCTAACAAATCCACCACTCAACGAGAAGCTCCTAACATTTGCCGGCTCTCACCTCTTGTATTTGCTTCATCTCATAGTGGAATCGTCTCATCGTCGCCTGTGGTTTTTTTTTGGCAAGGGGTTTCCATGTAAATCTTGGTGTCCTCTCTTGATTCGGTATTTTCCTTGCCATATGTGTTGATTTAAGTCACCATCTTGCTTGCTATTGTTCTATATGTGAAGTGGTTGCTTGTATGGATGAGTTGGCATGGAAGACGTATGTGTTTTGATATATTGTGTATGGGATGATTTGGCTAGTACAATCAGAGATGAGATGAAGAATATGTTTTATAGCAAACAACCCCACTTCACAGTTGAACACATTTCAGTGTATATGTTCACTCTTTCATTATAGTCATTTACCATCATGGCCTTTTTTTAGAAAAGTTGATCTTCAGCCCCGAAAGCATTTCATAAATGTACAACAAAAACTTCAAGTTTAGTGGTTTGATGCAAGTATATTGTTGTTGAAAGATGGGGCAACTTGTGGTTTGATGGATTCAAGTTTAGTTGCTATATTGAATCATGCAGACAAGGTGTTCTTTGGTGATGCTTGTGAGAATTAGTTTGCTAAATTTGATTATTCCGCTGCCCCTCTGTTATCACAAGTGGTACTAGAGCTATCAAAGACACAATTTAATATGCTATTTTGGTTCAATTTGTCCACATTAGAAGTGAGCAAGTTTGATGGAAGTGGTGGATTAGGGCAAGTGAAAATGTCTATCCTAATTGACAAGAGTCTAGATACTGCTAGAGGAGATTGATGTAGATTTGGCTAGTACAATCAGAGATGAGATGAAGAATATGTTCTATAGCAAACAACCCCACTTCACAGTTGAACACATTTCAGTGTATATGTTCACTCTTTCATTATAGTCATTTACCATCATGGCCTTTTTTTAGAAAAGTTGATCTTCAGCCCTGAAAGCATTTCATAAATGTACAACAAAAACTTCAAGTTTCTAGCCATGTCTAAGTCATTTTTAATGTAGAGAACTGTATCATATGTATATTGCAGAATAGACACCCCCCTTACCAAGCAGATTTCTAGCTAGCCCCTCAATAAGGTGATTCTATTGTGCATTCAACACCATTCTAGTTAGCACATTAGCTACAATTGAACAGAATTGGTGACAAAGGGTCACCCTGTCTCACCCTTTTTTGACTTGAAAAGTAGGGGCCCATTTTGGTTTATTTTAAAACAAATTGTTCCATTGTTTGCCACTTGTTCAATCCACATGCACCATCTAGGATCAAAATCCCTGTCTTAAAATTTCAAAAATAAAGTTCCAATTGAGTTTACCGTAAGCCTTTTCAATGTCAAGCTTAAGAACTAGGCGAGGAGTTCTCTTCATCTTTGTTCATGAAGAATTTCATGCAAGGCAAGAAAGCCATTCATAATGTTCCTATTCTTCATAAAAGTCGCCTAGGTTTTATGAATAAGCTTAACCGCGACAACTTCAAATTTGAGTGTTAATTTTTTTAATAAGCTTGTAGAGGTAGGTCAAGAGGCAAATGGGTCTATATTGCTGTATTTGACATGCATGTTTCACCTTGGGTAAGAGGGTTATGATACCATTATTGATTCTACTCACATTCAATTTATTTATCGGCATGGAAGTTCTCGAATAATTCAAGAAACAATCTCCCAACGTGACTGATAAAACTCTTGGAATAGAATCTGGGCCAGCAGTCTTATTACTTTCCATTTGAAAGAGGGCACATTTAACTTCCTCCTCTGAAAAAGATTTGCATAATGCAACATTACCCTCTTTGTATACTTTTTCCATCCCATCCCGATGGCACTGTTGGAGAGGGAGGATGATGTTATTTGGGAAAGATCCAAACAATTGTTTATAGTACATAGTAGCAAGTTCTAGGAGGCTTTCATCTCCTTCAATTACATTCTCTCCGTCTTGGAAGTAAATTATATTATGGTTCCTTTTTCTTCCATTTGCAATTCTATAAAAAAAAATTTAGTTTTATTGTTGCCCTTGAGAAGCCATGTCTCATGGGATATTTTGTACCAATAAATCTCTTCATTTGTAGAATCTCTATTTGGACCTTAGTTTTTCTATTTAATTGTGTCACAGTAAGATTACACTCTCTTCTAATTATTCCAAATTATCAAGTTCTATCTGAAGCTCTTTTCTTCTTTTTTTTATTGTTGACTAGAATATTGAAACCCCAGCCTTTAAAGAATTTCCTTAAGGCTTTGCGTTTAAGCTGAATCCTACCAAAAGTTGTCTCAGCTTTATACCTCTTGCCCCATATTTGTTTAACATGCTCAAAGAATTCAGGATTCTTCGGCCAAAAGAGTTCAGATTTGAACTCAGAGATGTTTCATATGTTGCACTATCTTAGTGTCAACAATCATTGCACTATGATCAGAGACTTCTCTAACAATTTTGGTAGCCCTCACCATACGGAACAATTCTTCTCACTCTTTAGTCATTAGGACTCTTTCCAATTTCTTTAAAGTTGGGAAAAACTGATTATTAGTCCAAATAAATTTCTCTCAACTCTAACCATATTAATATAAGTTTTTTTGTGCAACAGTAAAAGTGGATATAATTTATATTATATATATAATGTGTTTATTCGATGGCTATCATGGCTAATGATGATTATAGTCAAAATCAATGAATATATTTTTCTTATCGTTAGAGTTCAAGATTATTTGGACAGGATCAACCAGCTTCTTTAAATATATGTATGCAGAAAAGTGAAGAATCCCAATAACAATGAGCATACCATACAGTGCCTTAGTAGATGCCACAAATGGATTCTCATCATCAGAAATACTTGGATCTGGCGGTTTTGCAGAGGTTTTCAAGGTACAATGTTAATGCTTGGCTTTTAGTTTCAGAACCAACAACCATAGAAGACAGTGTACAATATTGTGTATATATATGATAAACAGGGTATTTACAAAGGGAAATACATTGCTGTGAAGAAGTTTTATCCTACGCTAGATGTTGATGATGCCATATTTCGGAATGAATTTGTTAACCTGCAAGGGGTCCAGCATCAAAATATTGTACAGTCACTTGGCTATTGCTATGAGACCCAAAATAATTTTGTTGAACAAGATGGAAAAACTGTTATATCTAGGCAGACATATAGAATCCTCTGCTTTGAGTATTTGCAGAATGGAAGCCTTGAAAGGCATATTTCTGGTAAGATGACGCATAAATTTGATCACATTATTTAGCATGCAGGATATACTAACTCCTTAATCTGCATTTAATTAAGTATCATAATTTTTTTTTGTCTACCGCAGAAGAATCTTTAGGACACAATTGGTGCATACATTTCCAAATAATAATGGGCATTTGTGAGGGTTTACTACACCTTCATGAAGGACATAAATTTCCCATTTATCATCTAGACCTAAAACCGTCCAACATATTACTCAACCAGAAGATGGTCCCAAAGCTAGCAGATTTTGGATTATCGAGGCAGTTGGTCCACAAATCGTCGGTCCACGAATCACAGACACATATCACAGAAAATGTTATTGGAACATGGTATTCAAATATATTTCTCCCTATATTAATCCTTTCATGAAGTTGGATGAATTTTTTGTTGAATGTTAATTTATGGTAACTTGCAGGAAATATATGGCACCAGAATTACTTTTTAAGAAGGAGATCTCATCTAAGAATGATGTTTTCAGTTTAGGTATTATAATTATAGAGGTAATGGCAGGACCTAATGGTTACGAAGAATTCAGAGGAATGTCTTCCGCACAAGAATACAAACGTTTTGTTCAGCATGTAAGGAAGCGCCTTTTATCACATGATCATCTCTCTTTTAAAGAAATATTAAAAAAATACCGCTGTATTCCTAAAAATACCTGATTTCTCCAATGAACAAATTTCAATTTTTTAGGTATGTAATATCTGGAGTGAAAGGTTATCTAAGTTGACAATGATGGGTGCATCACCATATATATATTTCCTTCAAGTGGAGACATGCATTGAAATAGCAGTACAGTGTGTTGATTTTGATAAACATAAGAGGCCAAAAGTACGTGTTATTACTGAACTTCTCAGATCGTTGGCAGCCGAGGATCAGGTATCTATTTTGTTCATCATATAATAAGTACATAATGCTATGCAAGTATGTCTGGTACCCACGTAAATCAACCACATTTTTCTTGTGGAGTAGACAATTGCTTCTACCTCAAAGGAGCCACTTCACGTAGATTGCCTTGTCCACTACAATGATCAAATACCACCATCGTGGACACCATCTGTGTGCCTTATTGAAGGCCAGGTTTGTCAAGAAGTCGAAAAGAATTTTAAAAAGCTGCAGCTGTATGCGGTCAAGGAATCGGAAAGTGTAACGCTGGTGAGTACAATATGACAAGAAGTTTGTACAAGCACCTTCTTCATATAGTAGACACATTGTTATTTGTCTGCCCTAAACAATCATAATGACACTTTTCTTCTAATAAAATGTTTTGTAAATGCCCTGCCATGTATTGAATCTAGGAAAGTAGTGACACTTTGAGAATCATCTCTACACCAAAATTATTGATGATGATTTCCTCGAGGCAATATGCAATGCCTCTTAATAAATAGAGGCATTTTTTTTTGTAGTGTTGAATATTTTTCCAATTAATATAATAGTTCTAAAGCTTCGAACATAAGACTTCGTGTACTAATTACTATATAAGGGTTTGCTGTGGAACACTGTAAATAGTTGAGAATCTTTAGGCTTAATAAATAAATATGGGTCGTCCATTTCTCTTAATCCTACGGTTTAGATACATGTATACTATTTTAACTCTCTAAGTAGTACGGAGTAGTATTTTAAAGTAGTATGGATCTATTAGGATCAATAAATAGTGTTACATGATTATGACTTGTCGAAATACGAAATTAACCTATCAATCAACGCTCGGGATTGATTTATACTACTTAGTTATTTCAAGTAGTATAATCCAAGGTGCCACAAAAAATGTCAGATTGATTTATATACTATTTAGTTTTACACACCTTTTCCAATATTTGTCAAATTGTCCCTGTAATAAGACACATTCCAAGGTGCCACAAAAATATGTCTCCATAACATATATATAGAAGCAAATTAGAAAATGCCTAGATCAAAGTGCCACCATCAAATGTCTTCATTGTACCTGGTTCAATATATAGCCAGGGCTCAAGGCCTAATGGCTTCCCTAATATGTGTGTCGAAGCACTCAAGTGTGGTGATATAATCTTCTAAGATATTTTTTTAATTTTACCGTGAATTTAACTTTCACTGCAGATGAGCCCTGGGTCCATTGTGATAGAGTGGATAGATATCTACCCCTCACTCCTCCGCTTCCAATTCAAGCCGAACAAGCACAGCATGTGCAGATTAAGCATAAGCAACAAAACAGATAGTGATGTTCAATTCTCTATTGTTTCTAAAAATAACCCGGATTGGTATATCTATGAAAAGCGGTTGACTGGTTCTGTGTACTCACATTTCACTTGTGCTTTCCATGTGGTAAGGAAAGAGCGAAACGAGCCACCGCAGGGCAATGATGAGCTTGAAATATGTTTGAAACCTTTCAGTCGTAACATCCAGCACCAACACCTTCTGGATGTGGATGGAGGCAGGGATAAGAATGTGACTTTGAAGGGTGTCACCATCTTTGGGGACCCTGACCCTGCAGCAAGGCATCGAGTGAGTTAATTTTCATCATAATTTGTTTAATCTTTCCTTCCATTTGCTCTTTTCCTAGTTGTGTCGACAAGAATTTGTAGTTTATTTTAATGCTGACAGGTATTTTGCAGGGTGACGTGGCGATATATGCTAAGTACTTTGTGGTCCTATCATCAATGGATGTTCATCCGACAAAGGAATGGTGAGTAGATGGTTTAAATTCTTGCTGTTGAAATCATGTTCCACGTACTCCCTCCGTTCTCAACTTGTTGTCGTTAGGACAACAAGTTCAGTTCATTTCTGAACTAGAATTGTTGTCTCATAACAATCTAAAAATGGAGGGAGTAATATTAATTTGCTACACTTGTTAATTATGTTTCTGTTGTCTGATATATAGGGTTCTCATGGGTTTTGAAGAAGGGGGTGTTTGCATTTGGATGAACGACCTTAGCCGGAAGGTAGTGGTGGTGTACTCAATAGAAGCATGTTATTATTAAGCAATTTTTTGTTCTATTCTTTTTTTATATTTTATGCATTGAGTCCATGTTTAATTGTCCATTAAACTGTAAATTAATAAAGGGTCACCTTTGCTTGCAGGAGGGTATGCCTGAGGGAGCACCCGGTTACCACAGAACCATCGTTTATCCAGATGATTGGGAGTTCCAGACTAGTTGTTTCTCGGTTAAGTTTATTGTCCGTAGGCATTGGGTTGTATCAGGTCATTGTGATGGGAACATCCTTGTGCACACATATAAACCGGGACGACTCGCGTATGTCAAATTGCACGAGGGTGCAGTTACATCTCTGGCGGTCCACCCAAGTCAGCCACTTGTACTGTCGTCATCTGACGATGGCTCCATCAGACTATCAAACTGGGACGAGGGCTGGTCATCTACTCGTGAATTCAGAAGGCAGGACGGCCCTGTGCTAGAGGTGGCCTTCAACCCCAGGGACGCCAGCACTTTTTCTACTGTCATTTCACCTAGTACCGTGAAGGTTTTTCTTACCCTAATAATTTTGAATCTTTTTTTCATGTTATCAACTCAATTTTTGTATCAGCGCATGATTATTTTCTTTCGTTTATGATTGAAATCTCCAGATCTGGAGCATCGATTCTGACGACCCTATCAAGATCTGGACTATGGATGTAGAGTCTATTGCGTATTTCACAGGTAACAATGGGTGTTACATGGCTATTGGCATGGAGAAAGGACAAACAAAGGTACCTGTCACAGTTGTTAATTAATTTGGCGAATATATGCGTCCCAAATAATATTTGGAGACAATTCCTTAATTGCCATTAAAAACTATAACAATCCCTTCATTGCCAACAGAAAATACGTGTTTCCTTGGTTGCCATTCATTCTTATTTCCAGATCCCTTATCTGCCTTAGGACGATTATACCCCTCCTTTCTTCTCCCTGTCATCCCGCACGGCTGCACCCGTGCTCTTCTCTGCTTTGGCTCCCGCACCGCCACACATGCCGCAACGTGTGTATCGTCCTTGGCGTCACTTTGCTTGCCGTTTGCAGCAGTTCGTGCCGCCCCCATGGCTGTCTCGTTCGCTGTTCGTCAATGATGCTGTTGCTGCCTCCCTCACTGTTGTTAAGCTCAAAGCCGCTGGCAAGCACGCTGCTATCCCAAGAAAGCCCGGCCCCGAGCACCGCCCTCGCAGCCAATCGTGCGCGGCTTTGCTTGGCCCTACCTACGCGCCTCCCTCGCCACAAGGCTAGCACGCCGTCCTCGCAGTCAGCCCCGTGTGTCTCCCTCATTCTTTTCTGCTTTAAATCTAGAGCTCATATACTATGGATTGAAAATCCTCAAACTCTGGGTGGGTGCTAGTGGCATTCTTAGTTATTTAGTTGTGTCTCTGTATAATTTTTTCTTAAAAGCTACAAAATGATTAAAATAAGTGTAGGTGATACCAATAGATTATTATTCGTAATATGCTCCCGTAAGTTTGCATTGGGTATTCGTTCCTCTTTTTTTTTTGAAACTATTCGTTCCTTTTTTCCAATACCGTGACCAAAGGGTAGTGATCACTATCCAGATCAAGACATCACTCCCGGTTCCAAAACCCCTTTTAGTGCCGGATTTTGAACCGGCAGTGGCATACCGGCAGTGATGTGTGGCTGGCATCACTGCCGGTTCAAAGAACCGACACTGAAAATTCCTCAACACTGTCGGTTCTTGGTACAACCCAGCAGTGATGCCAAGAAGGAACACTGCCAGCTTAAGGCTCAGCCCGGCAGTGAAGCTAAACCAATCACTGCCGGCTTGAAGGCCGAGCCGACAGTGTTGGTGAAACAATCACTGCCGGCTTCCAGGTCGAGCCGACAGTGATGCATATGTTAACACTGCCAGTTTGACAATCTGGCAGTGATGCAAACCGGCAGTGTTGGTATAATTTTGTTTTTTTTTTTGGAATCAGGTTTTGCTTCATAATGACTGCGTAGACGACAGTTCCATAAATATTGAACAGTACAAGTGTTACCATTACAGTTCGAACGTAATTACGAAGGTCTCAATAGCGACAATTTAAAAGTACATTACAATAGTCTAGCGAGCCGCTCTGGCCCGTACTGGTCCCTGAACTTAACAGAATTTGCAATTGAGAATACTCCTTTTTCCAAGCACTCCGATAGGATGAAGGCTGCTAGCTCTGATGACAATGCGACCATCTCCATTTCTAACAGCCTTTTGTGTTTAAACTTTTTGCGCTGTTATTCAGAAAAAACAATTTTCAAAGTCAGAAAAGTTAGATACATAAGTATATCGTTTGGTTGATTAAAAAAGTAAATGAAATAGGGGGTACACACACCATTGCATCTGCCACCTCTGATTTGACGCCGAGGTAGCGAAGCATTGCCCAGAACCCGCATTGATTGTTTCCCGCTGGCTGCTCCAGGGTCTCCAAATGTAATGTTGCAACCTGGAAAGGGACATTTGTCCCACCGACCATTCGTCCTTGTACACTGCCACATTGTAAAGTATGAAAAAGGGACAACATTAGAATGTGCTATGCGCGATTAAAAAAATAATATGTTATTAGGTTTGCTTACGCATTAAGAACTTCGACTAGGGGATCAATTAAGGAAAGTGGCTTATTCTTCGAGTCCCACACTTCCACACGATTTCTTTTCAGATCGATAACAATAAAGATAAAATGGTTGCTGCAGTAACCAAACCCCAGTCAACGAATTATTGAAAATAAAAAAACCAAGCATGAAAATAAGAGCAGAAAACACATACTCGACGTTGTAGGCAAGAAGTATTTCTGTTTTTCTATTCATCTTGAAATTTTCAAAAATGTCAGTTAGTGTGACAATCAGATCTTCAACTTTGTTTCCGTGGATGCCCCCCACAGTTCTCTCGTTGACTAGCTCTGGGTCCAAGAAAGACATATGACCTTTACCTTTTTTGAAGCAGTATTTGGCTACACACCTGCATATAATTCATGGGGAATGTGCAATTATTAACTATTTAATTTGTGTAAATCAAGAGCAGTTGAATAAGATATCGTGCAAGTAGGGTACTTACATAGTCCACAACGTCAATATTTGTGTATCCAAATCGCGCCTCTGGTACAGCTGAAACAAGTGATCCCAACCGACAAAGTGCTTCTCTTCATCAGGATAATGGAAAACAAGCGGCAAAGGATAACATATTCAAACCAGCCTGGTGCGTCTCAAGTGCTTGGGCCATGTAATAATCATGCAATTGACACATATATGTTGACAAATCTTTATACTCCGAGTCATCCACCAAGAAATTGCCTCTTTGATACTGGAGTACCGGTTTCGCCGTGTCGTATATCTTTGAATCATAATAGATGTTCGTGGCAACATCCCTTGTTAAATCGGGGTTGTCTTCGAGGAGCTTGTTTATATTCCTTAGGTCTTCTTGGTGTATTTCTTCGGATCTTAATTGATTGTGCTTACTCTCTGTTTGCCTGTTGAATTCAGACTGTACCATCCACTTAGGCAGTGAGGCAAACATATTGAAGAATCTAAGTTTGTCTTCCTTCGAGGGTTCTTGTAGCTGTGGTTGCTTCATCAACTGTGTAATGCCGCCACTCATCGGCCTTTTCTTTTTTTTGTTCATCCGCTTTGTCAACATTAGTGACCGAATCCGAGGACCTTTTATGTGAATGCGAGGATG
Source organism: Chrysopogon serrulatus (assembly GCA_015844335.1). Lineage (NCBI taxonomy): Eukaryota > Viridiplantae > Streptophyta > Magnoliopsida > Poales > Poaceae > Chrysopogon > Chrysopogon serrulatus. Next base: position 141,286 of record JADLZL010003825.1, on the reverse strand, counting down.
ACTTAGATCTTGTGTTGGGGTGTTGTGGTGGAGGAAGATGGGAACTATGTTTTCTCGGGACCGATTTAGATGGTATCGGTGGACTTTTCTCTTTTGATGCAGGTTATGAAGATGGATGAGGTGGATGAGAAGGAGAGTTCTGTGTGACGGTGGCGAGGGCAAGGAATCATCTTCTCTGTTGGGAGGTGGAAGAGAAGGAGACTTCTATCCTCTCGATGGTGCAATGAATCATTTCCTCTGTGAAGAGGTGGTGAGTAATCAAGTCTGGCCGGTGATGCATCAAGGTCCTCATCATCATCGTCCGAAGACAACTGGTGATCAAACTTAATGCAACGCTTCCACCACGCAACATGAGCTCCCACGTTCTGAATAAGGCGGGGCCTCTCTGCCTGTGCGGGGTACTCAATGACCACCTTGTTGTACTTCTTATCAAGTATAGTATCAATGCTAACGTGTGCATATCCCAATGGAATTGGCGGCCATCAATGGTCCCGTCTCCCATAGGCCATGCCTAGCCAACAGCCACCTTGTCAATTGTCCATTGCTGACGGATGTACAGCCTGACATTGACGGGTTCGGTAATTGTGTCCACCGGATGAGGCGCATTAGCTTCAACATCATCCAGTGGAGTCGATCCACAAATGCTACGACCCCTGAAATGCGGGCTAAAGCTAGTCGGCACAGGCTCTTGTGCTTGTGGTGGTACTCCTGACCCCATGGATGCCATAAGTACACTAACTTTTTCTTGAACCCTCTCATCAATCCGTTTTTCCATTTTGTCTTCCATCTCTTTGAGAACCCTAATGCACTCTACCTCTTGTGCAACTTTAGCCCTAGATCGGCTCTGATAAGTTTTAGAATCTTGCTCAAATGCTATTTTCCAAGGAACAAGTCCGGCGCCTCTAGTGTGACCAGGGTGCTCCTTGTTTCCGAGTGCTTGAGTTAGCACATCATTCTTCCTATCAGTAGCGCGTTTCCCTTGCTTCACCTCATCATTTACCTCAGAAATCTTCTTGACTAGTTTGCTCATAGATGGATTTGAGGAGTTAAAGCTTCCATCTGGGCCGTGGTGTACACCCCTAGCCATACAATAATATATTGACCTTGGCTCCCAATCAGCAGTCTCGGCCTCAATACCAAGCTGTTCCACCTCGTCAAGTTCACTTTGAAATTCATCCATGTTACTTGCGTAGCCACGAGAGCCTAGTCTATGAGGATTTGTCGACTTAAGCGAGTTCTCCTTATTTTTCATGCTCAATTCCTTGTACTCAGGGGAGTCTCTGTGCTTCTTAAATTCCTTCCAGAACCGCCTTTGCTTCGGGTACTCTCCAGCATCCCAATTTGGCTCCTTTTGCTTGAGAATATATTTCTTGTACAATGACCCCTTGGAAGTCTTAAAGCATGACCCCATGATTTCTTTTGCTTTTTTCTTGACCTGCTCCCTATCGTACTCCTGAGGGAAGGTGAAGTACTGTGGGATCAAATTGTCCCATATGGCATCCTTCTCCCTTTCGGGAACCCTCCACTCGTCATCATCTTTTCCAATCCACTTCCTGTACTTAATCGGGATGTAGTCCCTTACAAGTGCCCCAATGACAATCTTGTTTGGGAGCGATCGGCTCCCCGACCTGGTCAAACTCAGTGATTTGCCAGTGTGCGTTCCTACCAGTAGGAAGCAATGACACACCTCGCTTGGGTCTGGCTCTAGTACTACCCGATCCTTCTGCCTGCTCGGTCGGTCCAACCTCCTGCTGGAGACACCAAGTAAGCTAATGCACTGACAATTATAATCTTCGTGCTGTGATACCTAGTCACATGATATACCATAGTTACCTTGTCAATTTGGTCAACTTGGGAATCTTGATCATCTTGATCAAGTTGGAGAAGAGTGGAAGGGGTCCATGGAGAATTGGCCTCACCGTCCTCGTTGTTGCCGCCATCGTCTATCGGTTGTTGTGGTTGTTCTGCATCGGTTCTTTTTAGGCGACGGGTTAACGGGCGGCGTCGAGTCATGGCTGTCATATGATCATGGTCAATTTTGCCCCCATACAATTAGTACATGCATATATATTACCTACCTTATATGGTTTACTACAATACCAAATATTTAGTCCACATACAATACAAATACTACAAATGCATTGTTTGATTGCCTACATATAGTAAATTCCACATATACTGCTACGACAAACAAAGCCTACATCAACTTCCAAATAAGAAAACCAATGATCAAAGCCATGCTTACAAGCACGGCATCTTTGCAAGACAACAAAGCACCAATTGGCGCAATGTTCATATCAACGGGTGGTGCCTCCTCTTCAATCTCCTGTGCCGGTGGAGGGACATGGTCAGTGTTCATTGCACCATAGTAAGCCATGAAAGCTTCAGCTTTTGTTTCATATCTTTTGTAGCAATTGCCTGGGTATACATTGACTTGAGCATGGCAACCTTCCCAAGTGGGGTACACCCCAGACTCCCGACCAACATGCACTACATACCATGCCATGGATCCCTATAAATTTAATCAAATTAGGTATCTACTGCTATGTCATTCAAACATGTGGTAGTTCAAGCTATGTATATTTAGTGTATAGTGCATAGTTCCATACTATATTCAAATAATCAAACTTGTAAAATGCACTGATTTTGGTGTATGCCCATAGTGTTTACTATCCATTTTGTTCGCCATAGATCCAAGATATACAAACTATACACTAATATGTAATCAAAAATCTAGACAAAAAGCTGTAAAATCCTTGCTGTCTTCCTCCTGGGCATTTCACCGAACACCTAAGGGGCATGGCCAAAGGCACTCACCATGGGTGTCCCAAGTACCCGCTGTCCGTGCGCTCCTAAGTCTCTGTGGTTGGCGTCGTCAACGAGGGCAACAATGCTGTGGAAGACCGCTTCGTCCGGCGCACTCACCAAGATGGCCGGCTCGGACGTTGAGGGCAATGCCGGCCGTGCTCGGACGGCGTCGGGACCGGCTCGGACGGCGTCGGCGTGCTCGGACGGCGTCGGGACCGGCTCGGGCGGCGTCGGGCAAAGTCCAGGACTCGAGGAAGCGGCCACACACGCCGGGCGCCGCCAAAGACACCGGTGGCGGGCCGGGTCCGAAGCGCTTGATGGAATCGGATGAATGACCGCTTCATCGATCACCGGTTCTCGAAACACATCGATGTCATTCCCAGGTTGTTTTGGCCTTTGGATCAGTAGTGGCATCTGGATGAATGACTGCTTCATACATAGCCAGGGTGCAAGGTTGTATGTATAGAGAGTCACTGGCCACGTGCTATGGTTGCTTCGAACCTGGTCGAAAGGATTCATCCCATCAGTGCTCAAACCTAACCAAAGGTGCCTTGCCTCTTCACCAATGTTGTTATAGAACATAGTATTGACTGTCCTCCAGTCCTTCCCATCTGCGGGATGCCTCATCATGGTATGTTTCTTACGCTCTTCGCCATGCCAACGCAGCAGCTTGGCTGATTTTGCACATGCAGATAGCCTATGCACCCGGGGAGCTATAGGGAAATACCAAACGATCTTCACGGGACCACCTCTAGTCTTGGTACCCTCATGTGACGGCCCTTCCTTGTACTGTGGAGCTGAACACTTGGGGCAAGCATCCAAGTCTTTGTACTCATCTCCACGGTACAATATGCAATTATTCGAACAAGCGTGGGTTTTTTAACCTTAAGGCCGATGGGGTAGAATCATTTGCTTGGCCAGATATGTTTTTTCTGGCAACTCATTTTTTTCTGGGAGCATTTTCTTTATTATACCTAACAACTGACCGAAGCCTTTATCGCTCAATCCATTTGTCGATTTGAATTCTAACAACATGATATCAGCTTCAAGTTTGCTCATCGGACAATCCTTATACAACGTTGTTTTGCCATCTTGTCTCATTTTCTCTAGCTTTCTCACCTGTCTCTCACTAAGACAACCAGTCTCTACATTACGTAGCAGCATAGAAATGCCATCGTTGTCCTCGATGTCGTTAGCTAGCGTGTTCCTAACACATAGGCGGAGCTCCCCATCTGGCAAGGTGTGGCAGCTGCCACACCTACCGCCGGCATAGCTCCACTAGTACCCGCTACTCGGCTCCTCCGTTCGCGCTCGCTCCGGCCGGGCGCCCGCAGCTCGCTCACGCCGCCGCCCGCCGGGCGCTTGCTGCAGCTGCCGCCCGCCCAGCCAGGCGGACACCCGACCAGCCCTAAGGTGCGCCACTCCCCTCGCCGCTCCGGCACACGGCGGCTCCCGCTCAGCGACATAGGGCCGCAGGCTCAGCCGCGCAGGCACGCTGCTCTGAATGGAGGAGGTCCATGAGGATTTGGTGGCCGGTGAGCAGGCGTTAGGAGCTGGCCATGGGCGTCGCCGTGGCCGTGGCCGGGGAGAAGCTGAAGGAGAGCAAGGGGGAGGAGCAGGTCGTGGCCGAGGCGCAGGCGCCCCAACCCCAACACCAACAGTCATGCCTCTTTTGCAATTGGAAAGAAAAAAATTGTTTGAGATGTGATAATTGAGATTTCCCTTGTTGTATATGTGTAGATTTAGGCATTGTTTAAATTTGGCATAGATTAGCTATTGATGTGCGTTATTGCGTTGTTATTACAAAGTTGTGTTTACGATGCGCCACACCTAAATTTTGATTCAAGCTCCGCCACTGCCTAAACACATTATGAACTGGCACCATAGGTTCTTGATTGTCATGAGGTTCATCGTCATCATCAAGGATGCCAATGTCATGAGGTTCTATGTTGTCACGAGGTTCATCTTCATGATCCACATCATGCATGGCCACATCCACATCATTTTCATGCGTATCATTGATACCAACCTTGCCATGCATAATCCATATCGTATAGTTTGGCATGAACCCCCTGGTAATCAAGTGCATTTGTACAGACTCAAGTTGACCCATTTCCTTAGGTTCTTGCAGTCTTTGCAAGGGCAGAAGACAGTGTTTCCATTTCCAGCATGGGCTTTCGCATCAGCGAGAAACTAAGCGACGCCAACCATGTATCGTTTGTCCGTTCAGGACCCATACATCCACTCTCTATCCATCTCTGCACAATAAAATATTGACACATTAATTATACAATAATTATTAACAAAAAGTGCTAGCAAGGTGTGCTTCATTTCACCCCAAATTGGTGCTCTAGAATACCATTTTTTAAAACTGAACTGTAGACAACCTAATCATGAACAACAATATGTGCACATTAATTACATAATTGCCAACCAATTTTTTGTAAAATATTATTGTTCTATAATTACTGCAAACTTGAAAGTGGTTGATCGAGCCAAAAAAAATAGTAGAGTAACCATTAGTCTATAAGGTACCAAATTTGGAGACCCGTACCATAATATTTATTCTAATCGAGGCCACTTAGCAATGTACACACTGTGGTAGTTTTAAATTAGGTTTCCAAATTTAAGACATGATCATTTGACAACAATATAGTTCCAAACAATGTACAAAGTGTAGGTTGGTGACAAATGGATTATTTTGCTCACAACCATAGCCAATGAATCTACTACATTGTTATGAAGAACTAAATATATCAGCAAATACAAACATTGCTCGTGCATTGCATTTTAGAACCATGTAATTAGCTAGGCATTTAAATACACACAAAGAGACCAACCTTTTTGCTGAAAGAATCAACTCGAATTTTCTTGGAAGCGGAAACGTGCTCTCAGCTGTCTCTACAATGACAAACAAGTAATGCAGCCATCAAAATAGTGCTAATTTAACAACAAAATCCAATTGATGGACGCTTGTTACTAACCTTAAAGCAAAAATATCAATCCCTTTTCATCAATCCAACAGCTAGCTTCGTGGGGAAGAGCAGCCGCAACAATGAAGGGAAGGGCCCAAGGAGCGCCTCTGTGCTTGGGATGGAAGAGAGCACGAAGCAGAGGACGGTGGCCCCAGAGTATTAGTACTACAACTAATCACCATCGGTTCAAGCCAAAAACCGACTCTGATAGTGTCAAATCACAGTCGGTTCTTGGCCTCAACCGGCATTGATAACTTGTCGCCAATTTACTGTCGGTTCACACCTCAAACCGGCAGTGATGTGGTCCTTCACTGCCGGTTTAAGCCCATCACCAATGATTATCTCGTCTTCAGGCAAAGAACCGGCAGTGAAGGTATATCACTGCTGGCTCACATAATTCCGATAGTGATAAAACCGGCAGTGATGTCTGAATCTGTAGTAGTGGATGTAAATAGAGTAATATATTTGTATGTTGTTTTATTTTATGAAATGGTTACAGAGATGTAGCCACAGCAAATGGCGTGTGCATATAGTACTTAAATCTTCGTGAACGCAAGGCAGGGGCAAAATTGGCATTTGAAACTTTGATTATTACTCAAAATGGCAATGAAGGGAACAATTACGAGAAAATTTCCTATTTGATACCAAAAATAATGCTGCTTTCTATATGACACCGAATCTGAAATTCTTTTCTATATGTCATCCATTCGAGTTTTTCTTTCCTATTTGATATTTCCGCCAGTTTGGACTACTAACTGTGTTATCATGTGAGAAAAGTCTATTTTACCCCTGGAGGTTTTTTTTAAGAGTCATGACATTTCTAGAACGAACATCATCTTATATAAGTATGAATCAAAAAGATAGCAATATCAACAATGGAATGTCATGACTGTTAAAAAAAACCTCTAAGGGTAAAACATACTTTTCTCATAAGACTTAACACCGCTAGCAGTCCAAAGTGATGAAAATGTCAAATTGGATGGCAACGAAGGAAAGAACAGATGTCCAGGTGACTGTAATGGCAGTGGGAGGATCAAAAATTAGAAACGGATGGCAATGAAGAGAACTTATAATTTTCGATGGCAACGGGATTGGTATAAGTTTTGATGGCAATGAAGGAGTTCTCTCTGTTTACTAACGCTTAATTGGTTCCTTTTATTGGTTTTATGCGCTTCAGATCTTGGATGTGGAGTCAATGACGTATGTTCACGCGCTTCAAATCTTGGACCTGGAGTCAGAGAAATCATCACGGCTGGTGCGTGCGAGTGCCTCCATCACTGCTGTTGCCTGCCACCCCAAGTATCCGATAATACTTACAGGCACAAATTTCGGGGAAGTTTTCCTTTGGAACAGCATCACGTACAGGTAATGACAACACGTGCTGCTTTTGTTTACGGCCATTATTTTTTTATCAAATCCGCTCGAAACAATTTCACCCCCTATCAGGGGAGGTGTTCACGTCTTTTCGTTTCAGAGATATACTATGATCATTAATCTCAAAAAAGGAACATGCTTTAAAAGGTGTACTGAATATTAGCAACGTTCCGTAAGACTTGTTTGGATGCACCAGCTAACTAAAGTTTAGTTGGACTTAGCTATTTCAGCCCAGCTATATTTAGCTAGAAAACTTTTAGCTGGCTAAGGTTTTACTTTAAAATTTTAGCTAACTAATCTTTAGTTGGGAGCATCCAAACAGGCCCATAGCTTCGATCAGCCGCTCATGGGAGGTTGGAAGGCTTCCAAGAAGATCAAGCTCGGCCTGCTAACACGTGTCGGCCTAGCTCCAGATTCTCCCACACAAAACGGCAAACATAGCTATAGCATGCATATAGCAGGGGACAGAATGGAGAGGAAATGCATGTCGTTTGAACAAGCATTGCACATAATCTTGTCCTCACTGCCTTTTGCTTCCCCTCACCAACTCTTCTTGTTCCTCCCCAAGACCGACTGCTAACAACTTAGTATCAGATATTGTTTTCATCTTGGTCTCCAATCCACCCCACGAGCACTTTACCTGGTGTTGACATTTCTAACATCACTTCGCCTTAAGTTATCATCCCTAACATGATGTCAAAAATGCTGAAAAATAATCTACACTTGTCTACCCTAAAATAATGCTATAGAATATATCTGCAAGCGCACAGATAATTCTCCTGTTATAGCATTTCACCTGGTAAGATTCCCAAGTATCGTTGATTTGTTTTAAGCCAAAAAGAAAGCTCATTTAATGCGTTGGATCTATCTAAAAGAGGATAGAAAGGAATTATGACTATGACTTTAAATGTGCAAACCTATAGTGATCAACCACGCTAGTGCTTTTAGCAGGAGTGAGTCAAGATAAACAATAAAGATAAAGATAAACATAAAATAAAAGGACTTTCCAGAGACAGAGATTAAAGACTCAATTAATATGATTGGTCAGACAGGAGATTCGGCTAAAGTAAAGAACTTCTAGATTATCCCTAAATAATAAGTCTACAGATCACACCAATATACACACTTTCATCTATAGCATAACCAACTCAGAAAACAGCATAAGGAGCATCAACTAGGGAGGATATTGAGACATAAGTCACCTCCTTCGCGACCGCGCTCTACTAGCCTACATGCGAGGGGTAGAATACAGAGGACTCAATAGGCCTGTACGCCTACGATCTACCACATTACCCGGCACATCAGGATGCAATCGTAGGTATATATGATACCTAAGCACCATGCTTACATAATACATACCACCTAACCCACTCGAGTATTGAATTAGGCGCTTTACGAACATATGACTATAATCATCACCAATCATAACTATATCAAGAATGCAACTAGAGCAAACTAAGAACTTAATAAGTAGCAATATAATAATTAAGAACAAAGTCATAAATAAGATACAAATTATCAATCTCTTGACTGCAGATCGGAAGCTCCGAGCGAAGCGCCCAACTCTACTTGAACCTTGCTAGCTAAACCTAATCTAGAACTTGAAGAACTGGAGCTCTAATTCTAATCTCTGGAAACCCTAGCTTCTAGTCGAATCTTGACAAATGAATTGAGGCAAAACCCTTACTGCTCCTGGGGGGGTGCAGGCACATATTTATAGCCCGGTGGAGTTAACGATGACCATTGGATTAAACCGACTTCACGTAGGGCCAAGATTGATCCTCAAAGGCGGTGGAGGAATACTCCAGAAGCTGGTGGAAGGCCGTGGAAGGGGGAGGCCGGTCGGCCTGGCCAGTGGGGCCGGCTGGCCCCACCAGGTGGGCTCCGCTTCTCCGCTTCGCTTACGGTGTCTTCTCGGATCCTTCCTAAGTCCGATGATGATATTTTCCGTCGCGGTTAAGTTTTGTGTAAATCTTGCAATTAAATCATTCAATTTCTCTTTTCTGGAATAATCCTGCAGAAAATGTGAAATCACCAAAACTCGTGGAAATTATCAGTTAAAACCCCTATGTTTTCTAGTGGTGATCTTCTTTATGCATTTAGTTGACGGTTAAAAGTGATCATTATCTACCGTCAACAAGCTCCCCCAAGCTAAACCTTTGCTAGTCCCTAGCAAATCTAACTCTAAAATGATAGGAAAAATTAATACTCAGGGTTTTCCATATTTATTTGATAACTTCTAACAAATACTCAAGCATTCAAATTAAAATTCTTCTCCAGGTTGAAATTCATTAGCCTCATTTTCAAACTTACTCTTATTCTTTTCAACCATGGAGCTTAACATCTTTCACCTTGGGTCATGAGCAATTAGAAAATAGACAGATCAAGTCAAGCACTATGTCTCAAACTCTTCTATTCAACCAATCTTCTGGAGTTTTTATGGATTTTCAGAAATAAAACTCAGAGATGCTTTGTATGACACACTCAAGTCTCTCATATATGTGGTATTTTTGGTTCTTCACCTAGGCAATAAAGCGTATGCCTTTCTCAACCTAATTCTAAAGGTTTATTTAGAGCTCATAGGTATGGAAATAATCATAGATGACTTACTTGCAAAACATATATTGTAAAATTAAACAATGGATCCAGAGAGAAACAAGTCATACAATCAAATCAAAATGTGCATGTGTGTGGAATATGGTGGATATTTGGTGGAAACTAATAATCCTAATTCTACTATGCTCATCCTTATCTCTCTTTTGAAATTCAGAAATATTGCCAGGAATTGTGAGCTATCCTTTTTCTTTCTTTTTCTCTTCTCTTTTTTCCCCTTCTTTTTTAAGATACTTGTCCATTTTTCTTTATTTATTTTGCATAGCTCACAAAACTTCCTTTTTGGCCTATAAAACCGAGAGATAATAACAACAGGATATTTGAGCATTTATTTGTTGGCTATCCTAATGGAATACTTTTGGGTGTTTCCTCCCAGTGTAGGAGTAAAACATTTTTCTGACAAGAGTAGAATGGCATGTTGTTGCGCTAACTCCAGTGTAGAGTAGTGCATATATAAGTGGAGTGCAAGTGAATCCTGATTTTAAAAGCATGACAAGTCTCTCATTAGGGTCACAAAGGTTGATCAAACTCAATGAAATGACAAGCAAGATTATGTAGAAAGCTTCCTAGCCTAAATATTCATTATGGCTCTGGTAGGAATTTAGCATTGTCATACAAGATCTCATCATATAGCATTTTGTATTTTTCAAAAAGTAAATATCTAGAATTTTAGCATCTTTTCAGAGTAAGATAAACAGCAGCTTAGACCTTCTCTAATTATGTCCAACAATTACCTAGACTTAGGGTCAAGAATATGCTACCCACAGATATCAAGCTTAGAATAAATTTTCATATAAGGACAACTTCATTCACTCTGTAAGAGAATCTTGATTTAAATACTAAGCATGTAAAGGAAATCATATTACTCAGAAAAGTCTAGCCTTCAAGTTCTACTAACAACTGAAAATTAAAGCAAATATTTTTACACACTCTATTTTTGGTTTTTTATTTTTATCATGCATGAATTAAATTATAGAAAATTAAATTGTAGAAATTTAAAGAACAAGAAAGTAAATGCTAAAAATAAAGGATAAATATATACAAAGTTGAAGTGTGCTCACCTTGCGGGGGTCCTCCCCCAAGCTATCTCACTGCTCTGGTGGTGGTGGTGGATACTCGAGTCCTAGACTCTGAAGCAAAAGTGTAAGGGCCTCCTGTCCCTGATCGTGAGACTGACTGCAGTGTGTTCACCCTATTATCCATCTGATGTTGCCACGCCACTGCGTGATCTAGCGTGGGCTGAATCCTCTGCTGACCCTCCCCCAAGCTAGTCAGTTGCTGACCAAACTGATCAAAAGGAGGGGCTCCACCATATGATAGAGGTTGTCCGTGCTGCTCTGGAGGCTGGTAGTAGTCGTCCTCTGGCGGTGCATGAAATGCGAATGGGCCACCGGTACTGAAGTCTGTGCGTGGGCGTGTAGAGAAGGATGCTCGTCCTCTCTCGTACTCATTCTCCTGTGAAAAAGAGATATTACCTTGTTCCCATTGTCCCCATCCTGAAGATGACTCCCCCTCCTGATAAGAGGTGTAACCCTTCCATAAAGAGTGGTGTGTCCATGGCTGAGTAGTCTGGTGTGACGGCTGTGGCTGATCAAAACCCATGAAGGCAGTGTATGCTGGTCCCTGTGGTGTAGAATCTGCTCCCTAATAGCTCGGTCTCTGCGTCCCAGCAAAGCGTGCTGAGGGACTTCTCCCAACAGTTGCCCTACCTGTCTGCAAGTTAAAAACAAAACTCTCTACTATGTAGAGACCAAGTTCTCTATTTGGCAGCTCATACTCATTATCAAAATTCTTATAAACCATATAAATTTTATTATCTTTTGTTTTGAGTATATGACCTTCTTAAAGAAGTCATATCTAATTATTCTTTGAGGTACATGAATATTTGTGAGAATAATATTTTCTAGCATCCCTAACCTTGAAGCAATACGAGTAATCCAGGAAGTAAATGTAACACCACACTTTTTCATGGCCGACACATGAGTCCAATATTTTAGCATGTATTTAACAGGTGAAACACTTCTCTTTTTAATCATGGCATAAAGTAATTTTAGCTCCTCAATTCTAACAGTGCCTAGTTCTTCCCTAGGAAAGAAAGTGACAGCTAGCCATTTATGCATAAACCTCAAAGTAGGGTGATGTATCTCCTCAGTGGTGGGTTTGTGACAAAACCTTTTTCCGGAAATACTCTCCCATACTTGTGTTCTGTCAAAATCTCTTAGAATATCATCAATATCTACTGGGCATCCAGATGAAAAACCTAGCATGGTACTAAGATTCTTCCATGTGACAGTGAACTCTTGATTAAAAAGGCTAAATGATACTTCATCCGATCCTAGTTCTAAGGTACTCAAAAATTCCATGGTAAGCAGTTTACTACCTTCTTCAGTAATAGCATAAGCATTTTCCCATCCCATAATTCTAAAGACTAGTTCAAACTCAGTGTCCATACCGGTTGCTACGAGTAGAGCATTATCAAATACCGGTGTATGGAAAAACTCCTTGTCTTTAATAGAATTAAATACTCCATTCTCGGTTCTAGTGAGTAGAGTAATTTGAGAGTCGTCCGTAAGGATATACCTTGGTGGCTCACCTTGGGATGATGATTCATGGACAGCGGGTGATGGTGTGTCTACCTCCATCTCGGAATCGGCTCGTGAATGTGCACGTGATGAAGTTTGACTCCTTGTTGAGTGGAAGGAGAGTGCCCTTCCAAGTCTCTTTGCTGCACTCTTGAGTCTCTTACTCATCTTCAAGAACAAAAACAGGAACAAACAAGAACAACTAGTGGAGAAGGGGCTCGTGAATGCTTTTTATGAATGTTCTCATTAATTCTAGCCTATTCCAATATTAACTCTCTCAATGGTGGTTGCTTTTGATTGTTATTATTACCTTGATACTTACCTTGAGGTTGACTCCATCCTTGCTTCTGTGAAGTGGACTTGATAATAGTATTGATCTTCTCTGGGGAGTTATCAAATTCAACTCCTAAGTATTCTCCACATTGATTCTGAGAGTCGAATGCGTCTTGAATGGCTTGTCGATCTCTTGTGTAGTTAGCTCTTTGCTCTAGCAAATTTAATAGTACATCCATCTTGGTTGATAGTGCACACACTTCCTCTGAAACTTCTTCACTCTTATGACAAGTTTGGCTATTATATATCGAACTTTGGTTCTCTGATATCTTGTCCATAAGACTTCTGGCCTTTCTAGGAGTGAGTGACATAAATGATCCTTCAGCAGTGGCATCAAGTTGTTCACGTCACTTTGGTATTAATCCATGATAAAATGTTTACATGAGTAACCATTCTTCCATTCCAAGATATGGGCAATCTGTGATATAATCTTGAAAACGTTCCCAAGTTTTTGGAATTGGTTCACCTTTCTGCTGACAGAATTCTGATATCTTCCCTCGTAGTGCATTGGTCTTGCCTACTGGGAAAAACTTTTCTAGGAAAGCTTTTGAACATCCTTCCCATATCTCAATCTGATCTTTAATTTGATAGAACCATTGCTTCGCCTTCCCTTCCAATGAGAACGGAAACAAACGAAGTAGCACGACGTCTTGAGATATGTTCTTGATGTTGATGGTGCTACAAATCTCCAAAAAATTCTGCAAATGAGCACTAGCATCTTCATCCTTCTTTCCACTGAATGTGATAGCTTACACCATGTTGATGAGGCTTGGTTTAAGTTCATAATCATGTTCTCCAATATTGAGAGTTGGTCCAACGCGAATGTTCTCAGTGCTTGGAGCAGAGAATTCACGCAACGTCTTCTTAGCCATAGCTTCTCAACTAGTGTCTAGCTTCTTTAGGGTCTTGGTTGCTCTTTATTGATGAGAGTTGATATCACACAAGCAATCCTGCACTTACCCTGCATAAAATAATAACAAAGACAAACAAGGGTAAGCCTGCTAAAAGCAAAAGGTGTTGATCTACCTATAAGTATTTATGCCTATAGCCATATTACTCTTCCTTTTGAAAAAATATTTTCTTTGAAAGATCGAATACCCCTAATGAAATTATCCTGGCAAATAAATGTTGAAATCCCCGGCAACGGCACCAGAAATGCTTGTTGATATTTCTAACATCACTTCGCGTTAAGTTGTCATCCCTAACGTGATGCCAAAAATGCTGGAAAATAATCTACACTTGTATACCCTAAAATAATGCTATAGAATATATCCGCAAGCGCACAGATAATTCTCCTGTTGTAGCATTTCACCTGGTAAGATTCCCAAGTATCGTTGATTTGTTTTAAGCCAAAAGGAAAACTCATTTAACGCGTTGGATCTATCTAAAAGGGGATAGAAAGGAATTATGACTATGACTTTAAATGTGCAAACCTATAGTGATCAACCACGCTAGTGCTTTTAGCAGGGGTGAGTCAAGATAAACAATAAAGATAAAGATAAACATGAAATAAAAAGACTTTCCAAAGACAGAGATTAAAGACTTAATTAATATGATTGGTCAGACAGGAGATTCGGCTAAAGTAAAGAACTTCTAGATTATCCCTAAATAATAAGTCTACAGATCACACCAATATACACACTTTCATCTATAGCATAACCAACTCGAAAAACAAATAAGGAGCATCAACTAGGGAGGATATTGAGACATAAGTCACCTCCTTTCGCGACCGCGCTCTACTAGCCTACATGCGAGGGGTGGAATACAGAGGACTCAATAGGTCTCAGACGCCTACGATCTACCACACTACCCGGCACATCGATGCAATCGTAGGTATATATGATATCTAAGCACCATGCTTACATAATACATACCACCTAACCCACTTGAGTATTGAATTAGGCGCTTTACGAACATATGACTATAATCATCACCAATCATAACTATATCAAGAATGCAACTAGAGCAAACTAAGAACTTAATAAGTAGCAATATAATAATTAAGAACAAAGTCATAAATAAGATACAAATTACCAATCTCTTAACTGCAGATCGGAAGCTCCGAGCGAAGCGCCCAACTCTACTTGAACCTTGCTAGCTAAACCTAATCTAGAACTTGAAGAACTGGAGCTCTAATTCTAATCTCTGGAAACCCTAGCTTCTAGTCTAATCTTGACAAATAAATTGAGGCAAAACCCTTATTGCTCCTGGGGGGTGCAGGCACATATTTATAGCCTGGTGAAGGAAACAATGACCATTGGATCAAACCGACTTCACGTAAGGCCAAGATTGATCCTCAAAGGCGGTGGAGGAATACTCCAGTAGCTGGTGGAAGGCCGTGGAAGGGGGAGGCCGGCCGGCCTGGCCAGTGGGGCCGGCCCGCCCCACCAGGTGGGCTCCGCTTCTCCGCTTCGTTCTAGTGTCTTCTGGATCCTTCCTAAGTCCGATGATGATATTTTCTGTCGCGGTTAAGTTTTATGTAAATCTTGCAATTAAATCCTTCAATTTCTCTTTTTTGGAATAATCCTGTAGAAAACGTGAAATCACCAAAATTCATGGAAATTGTCAGTTAAAACCCCTATGTTTTCTAGTGGTGATCTTCTTTATGCATTTAGTTGACGGTTAAAAGTGATCATTATCTACCGTCAACACCGCTCAACATGCTCACGTCGCCATGCATCCGAATCTCAAGACAGCTCTTGACGAGTTATGTCGCCCGTTCGACAAACATGATGCTAATGGGGAACAACGCTTCTCCGACCTTGACTGGATTGCGCCATCAGTGACGCATCCCTAGACGCACTAGAGTCTGTCTGCTCTGACATCGCCTCTGACGTCTCGCAATGACCCACCAATCTGGAGGTTTTTCGCTCGAGCACATTAATGCCGAGCGTGATAACTGCATCGCCACCTTGGAAGTAGCAACCACGGATGTCATTTCCTAGCAGCATGATGTGGAGGTGCTCATGGACAATCTCAAAGTTGAAGTCCAGAAGCTCACCCAAGGCCTCGATCAGTGGCAGACCCTGGGGTAGGGCTGTCCGTGCTGCAGCCCTGGTCCTTGGCCATTAAACCCTATATATACTTACTTCATTTACTTAGTCAGCTATAGAATTTGAAGGAGGAAAAATAATTTATCCATTCATATGTAGCTTAGCCCGGGGCTTATTTGCTTCCTGGGTCCACCCCTGGCCTCGATCGAAGGTATTCGACACAACGCTGCACTAGTCCAACGTCATCTTATCCCCTTTGTTCGCATCTGACGGACCATGATCCAAAGGGTTCTTCATTCGGCCGACTACTCGCCATAGGCTTGGGCCAGCTCGTGGTCTCCTTGAAGAATATGGAACAAGGTGGCGTGTACATCAAGGATATAAGGACCGACCTAGTCGGGTTAATAAGAAAGTTAGTGTATGTAATAGAACTAGAACCCTTTTTGTCATAACTGACTAGGACTATATCAATGTGCCCGCTGAAACGATCCACGATTTCTTCTAAGGGAAATCCACAGATACAAACAATAATGCGATAGTTCCCGAAGATCATGCTATCACATTGCTGAATCTCAGTCGATATCATAGTACATACGTCGAATGCCTGTTCTAGAGAGTGCAAATAGTAGGATTTACTGATTATTATATCACCACTTGGTGGAATCACACTGAGCACACAACATCTTGAACAACATCAGAAGGCACGATCATGACGAAGACTTCGACTCATCTGACAAACTTGAACTTAGGGCGAGACCTCTAGTCTTACCATCCATTGCCCTCGTAGTCGTACTTGGGCTCGTCACCAGTTACATAATTATCAATACGGTTTGTATTGGCCACTGGCTCCCACCCTATGCTTTGCATTGCTTTGAGGTAGTGGAAATGCAATGGTAGAACAAGGCCCATAACTGGCAGTGGTTTTTCCTATGCGAGTTGTCAATATTTTAATAGTAGTTTTTTTAACTGAACCGGTAGGGGAGTCCCCTACCTATTTTTTTTGTTTTTTTCCATTAAATGAAAGAATGTTACAGTAAAGGGAAATACAAGGCCACAGGCCCAAAAGAAAAAAGGAAGAATCTAAAAGTTTATCTCTCTCCACTGATTGATGGCTGCCTGTTTAACAGGCTTTGAATTGGAGCACACCAATTCAAGTTCATGTACAAACATTCTCTTCCAATTTGGAATGGAAACCTGCCAATTATCGAAGATAACTGCATTTCTGATACGCCAAATGCTCCAACATGCTGTAATGAATATTTCCCTGAAGATAGTGTTGTTGAAATCCTCTCTAGCTTGCAACACCATATCAAGAGGGTAGAGATTCAGATTCCAGTTGATGCCAACTAGGAGCCAACAATCCAGGCTGAAAGCGCACTAAAAAAGAGATGGAAACAAGTCTCCTCACAATTTAGACTGCAAAGGACACAGCTATAATCCTCAAGATGCATGTTCTTTCTTCTCAACAAATTTCTTGTGCTTAATTTGTCTCTGAGAAGGAGCCAGAAAAAGAATTTTTGTTTACCAAGATTGCTCGATGCCCAAATCCATTTGAACAAGGGAGAGGCTGGTGTTTCACCCACAAGTTTCTTGTAGCATTTCTTATTGCAGTATATATTAGACCCACATGAGTAGCTCCAAACATCTTCAACGCTATCATCCCAATTGATGTTTTGAATGATTGTGTCAATCTCCTGAAGTTGTTCAGCTGCTATGGTAGACAAGGGTAGGCTAAAGATGTTTTCAGTCTCTTTATCCAAATAGAACTTTATGGAACATTTTAGTTTCTTATAGAAGGAATAGAGCTGTGGAAATTTATCTTTGAGGTTCTGATCCATCCATGAATCACACCAGAAGATGATGGAGTTACCTTTTTTAGGAGTGCAGATTGTAATGGACTAAAACTTTCTGAATAATTTCATCACTTCTTTCCACCAGAATGAACCAATAGGAGACCTTGCATGTGATGGAATATGGTTGTTGGAATAGAATTTTTCCCATGTTAGATTCACCCAAGGAAGGTTGGCATGATTGTAGAATTTGTCCAGGTATTTGATGAGCAAGGCATTATTTTGCTTTTGGATATCAATCATACCCAGTCCTCCTTGAACTTTGGGCTTACAGGCTACTTCCCAAGCAGCTAGACAATTACCTTTTCTGTTAATATCCCCTTTGATCTAAAGGCAATGTTTCCTGTAAACGTCAATTTGCTTAACCACCTGAGGTGGAAGTTTGAGAGTGCTCATATAGAAAGTGGGGAGGGCAGAAAAGACTGAGTTGACTAGTGATAATCTTTTTTCTATTCTCGAGAGGAGTGGTGTGAATTCCAGAGACTTGGTTTGATTGTTCCAAGGGGTAAACCCAAATAGGGAAAAGGCATGGATCCCACTGTACAACCGAAAAGTGTTTGCAGGATGGACAGCTTTTTCCCGATCCATGTTTATGGGCACAAGAAAAGACTTGTTGAAATTGACATGCAAACCAATTGAGTCAGAGAAGCTCCTTAGAATACCCTTTAGGTTATAGAGAACCTTAGCATCACCAGGTAGGATGAGTAGGGTGTCGTCAGCATATTGTACTATAGGGAAATCACCTTGAAAGTTTTTAGAAATTGGGTGTTTGAGGATACCTATCTCCCAAGCTTTATTAACAATGGATTGCAAGAGGTCGGCTGCTAGGACAAACAAAAGTGATGAGAGTGGGTCACCTTGTCTTACTCCCCTTAGGCAATTGAAAGTTTTTCTAGGGATGCCATTGAGAAGAATGGAAGAGGATCTAGTGCTGAGAATATTCTGAATCCAACCAATCCATTTTTTAGAAAAGCCTTTGTGTTTCAAGATTTCCAAAATAGCTTGATGTTCAACTTTGTCAAAAGCTTTTTCAAAATCCAACTTGATTATCACTATTCCTTTTTTGGATTGATGACAAAGGTGTAGAAATTAGAAGGACCAAGCCAAACAGTCCTGAATGCTTCTACCCTTGATGAAACCATACTGATTTGAATGTACTAGGTCTAGGATCTCCTTTTGAATCCTTTGTGATAGTAGCTTTGTTATGCATTTGAGACTGTAATTCAGCAATGAAATAGGTCTGAAGTCATCTACCTTTTTAGGATTATCTTTCTTCGAGATGAGGGCAATGACCGAGGTGTTAATGCTTCTGATGTCAATATTGTTATTGCAAAAATCTTGTATTAGTCTGATGACATCATTTTTGACAATGTGCTAGCACTTTTTGATGAAGAGACCATAGAAACCATCAGGGCTAGGGGCATGACTATTGGGCAGGTTCTTAACCACTGTTATAATTTCTTCTTGACTGAAAACCTCATCCAAATGTTTAAGATTCCGTCTTTCAAGGAGAGTATTGAGATTATCCATACTGCTATACTCACTGATGCCCAATCTTTGTTTGTAGGACTCCCAAAGAAGATTTGCTTTCTGGTCATGCTCAGAAAAAATGTCTCCATTTGGATTACTTAAGGATACAATGAAATTCCTTTTATGAGAGATGGTGGCCACCGTGTGGAAGAACTGAGTGTTTTCATCACCCAGAGAAGCCCATCTGAGAGTATTCCTTTTTTTCCAATAGGTTCTCTTAGAGTCCAAGAGGTTGCTATGGTGGACCTTGATGAGAACTTTGAATGCCTTTTCAAGATTGGATAGAGGTCTTTGGTCCTCGAGATCATCAAGAAGGAGCAGGACCCAATTGCAGTTGTATATAAGCCTATTGAGGTTGGATAAGTTTTTGCTCTATTTCTTTAAGCCACTTTTGACATTTTTCAGTTTGCAGGACAATTTTTTTGCAGCATTGCCGTAGAATGGTGAATTGTTCCAATGATGACTCACTGTATCCATAAAACCAGGATGTTCAACCCATAAGTTTTTGAACCTAAAAATATTAGCTTTGGGGATTCTTGAGCCAATGTGAAGAACATATGGAGTATGATCAGAGATAGGCCTTGACAGCATTTGAATATGTGTGGTCGGATAGGACAGAGTCCAGCTTGAGGAAGTAAAGATCCAGTCTAGTTTAACCAATAGTGGATTAGATTGCATATTACTCTAAGTGTAGTTTCTTCCATTAAAAGGGATCTCAACAAGGTCAAGGTCCGCAATCATCTCATTAAACATATTCATTTCGGTAATATCACCTCCAGGTTTATTCTTGTTTTCAGCATGTCTTATAAGATTGAAATCACCCCCAAGTATCCAAATCCCTCAAAATTTGTGGTGTCAAAGTTCATGATCCAAGTGATGAAGTTGGGTTAGAGGGCTGGGGCAGCAGGAGCATAGATGTTGGAAACATAAAAGGTCTTATCATCTAGCCTGCATAAGAACTTAACTGTAATAGAGTAGGCATTAGCATGAACAGCATCACCATCAAATAAAGCACTGTTCCAGACTGTTAGGAGACCCCCAGAGGCACCAATGGAGGGAAAAAAGCGAAGGAATCCAGATTTCTAGGGCAAACTTTTTAATGTAAAAGCTATCAAAAATTTCTCTTTTGGTTTCTTGGATACAAAGAATTTGACAGGCACTTTCAGTGATTTTATCCCTCAGAGCATCCCATTTAGGTTGAGCATTGATACCTCTGATATTCCAAAACAAGATTTTAGTATATCTATTGTTATCCATTAAAACAATTGAGGGGAAAAAGATTGTCTGGTAGATCAGATACCAGAGCAAAAATAGTGGGAGAAGAGCCAAAGTATCCACAGAAAGATATAACAAATAAAGGCTAATAGATAAGATAGAGTGAAAAGGCCATAGGCACTGATTAAAGTACTACAAACAGCAGTGGACACTTCCTGATTACATCCAAAAGATTTATTTGTCCTTCAGAACAGGCTCTGGGAAAAGGAGACATTCTAGCTAACAAAAGAGTGCACTAAACAGTTAACTAGTGCACTACAGGAGGGATAAAGGGACTTAATCATCTAGATCATCCTTGTTGAGTAGGGCAGTAGAGACAACCGCAGGCTGAATCTAGAGAAAGCCTTGGCCAATGACTTCAAGCACTTCCTTGAAGAGATAGGGGGCAGGCCCAGGGATCATAGCCAGAGGCACGGGCATCTCTTCATTCTGGGTGTCATCCTGCTCATCAATAGGAACAAGATTGGAGGGGATGGGCTTGTTCTTGCCACCATCCTTGTAACCATGCAGTTGTTGGCAATCCTCCTGCTCCTCCTCAGAAAGCTATCATCCAGTTTCTCCATCTTAGTATACCTTTTCTTCTTGGGTGTCTTGAAAATGGCAGGTGGGTCATCAAGCATTTTAAGGTCAGAGTTAGTTCCTTCTCAGAGTTATCAGCATCAACATAAGGTTCTGGTTCATTGTCAGATTCAACAGCCACCATGATAGTGTCTATGTCCTTCTCTCCATCCTCCTCTTCCTCATCCTCTTCCAGGTAGGTCAGAGCAAGCTTTTCCAAAGCATTGTCACCAAGCTGTGGATATGTAATGAAAGTAAGATGTATAAGGATTTGTAGATCATTGAAGAAGGATGGGATAAGGGTATTATGATCAATGTAAATAGTAGTCTGATGCTGAAAAATAATAACAGAAGGGAAATGTGATGCCTCTTTCAGGAGAGAAGGGACAACAGCAACCATGGGATCACCTTGGAATGAGAGGGTCCAACAATGATAGATTTCAGAGGTTGTGGACCAACCAGCTTAGTCTTCTCATACTGCACAAGTATCTGGGGTGTCGAGGACTGACCAATAGCAAGAGTATCAGTAGTGGGGGGCACCAAAGAATCATAGGGTGCCGCATGGACAGCCCAGCGACTGAAACCACCATCACCATCACCATCAGTATTCATATTGTCACCATTGTTTGAACCAGCTGGGGTTGTGTCAGAATCAACAGGTGGTGTCGGGTCCATCCAGCGAGGAGCCTGAGGAGGGCAAGGATGCAGGGGCCCAATGGTAACGAAGGCTTCCCCATCAAGTAACTAAGAGATGTTCTGTCTCTTCAGGACAAAGCAGGGTACCATCCAGGATTTACCTTTATGAGGCATTCCAGCATTGATCTTGATGGAACTAGGGATCTTGGCATCATTGTTCAGGTAAACTTTAATAATCACCCTGGCCAGATTGTCCATCTCATGCCACAGAGTCATAATCCCAAAGCTAGAGATAGCTTTTGCAATGACAGCAGAGCTCTTGATATCTTCAGGAAAGGCCATCAGCATGACCCAGGCTTCACGATCTAGATCAAAGGATCTGGCATTGTCTACTTCATCATGCTTGATCAGGTAGATAGAGTAGTTTCCAAACTGAAAAATAGGACCAAGGAAGCGCTCTCTGGCAAGAGCACTCTCAAACAGAACATACGCATCACCCATAGCACAAGGCTGAATCTCCAAAGTGCGAACCTGGTGAACGTCGTGGAAGAAAGAACGCATGGCCTCAGCAACATTCTTGAAATCCATCTTGTCCACAGACGGAGTCAGCTTCACAATGGCCAGATCCTCGTTGCACTAGGAGTAGCAGCCCGTCACATACACTTCATGGCGAAGCAGCGGGTTGGGGACTGGATCATCAAGGGTGAACTCCAAAGGCACGAAAGGGTGAGGATCGACCGCCCAGTTCGCCATGGATGGACTGGGGTTTTCTCGGTGGACAGTGGAGAGAGGGGAGATGGGGACGGCGGATGGTTCAAGGGAGGGTGCACCAGGCGTATTAATAGGGGGAGACCACACCTCTTCAGTTTTAGAACGGGAAACAACATGATACTGCCATCTGTTACGGGTTTTAGAAAGGCAATGGGAAGCAACGTGCTTGTAATTGAAGCAGGAATGGCATCTTATCAAATTAGTGCAATCCATTCTCAGGTGGCCCAGGCCCAAACAATTTGAGCAAATAGCAATTGCCAGGGGATTGGATTGTGCTGAAATTTTCACAGCTGAGGCTAAGAGATTCGAATTTGAAACTGAGGAGGGCACAACGTCCCACGTGAAATCCGCCTGTACTGAAGAAACACTTGAATGCTGTCTTTACGAACCCAGCGAAGAACACGCTTGGTTGTAGGTTTGATTTGAGGGGATTTCACGAGAGGGAGATTCACCACAGGAGGTCAGGTTTGATGGCAGTAGATGTATCCAAGAAATTAGCAAAATGATTGTTGGGATAGTTGAGCCGGAGAAAGACCGATTTTTTATTGGAAGAATTGGATCGAGCAACTTCGGCAAAACTTTTCTTCTTAGATTTGGGACCAATAGTAGTTCACTCATCCTCAAGTTCTTGACACCAAAGGACATAGTCCCTGCGCCAGTTTGGGCCACCATCGCCCAACAGGTGAAAGAAAGCAGCAAAGGATTTGCAAGAGAAGTTTTTGAGATTGTAAATCATAAAACCAACTTTCTTGCAAGACACTGAAAACCTAAACATCCATCCTGATAAGTGAATAGCATTGAAATCCTTAGAAATTCCACCAAGACAGGATTGAAGGATAAGACCAATGGAGTCTATGTTCAAGCGAATGGCTAAACGACCAAAACTGACCACGAGATGGAAAGCCGTTGGGGAAGGAAAAGATCGGGGACTCACAGTAACCCCAAAATGTTGGGAGACAATCGCAGTGAACTTGGCACCCGGATCAAAGCAAAGATTCGAGAGCCCTGCCATGGAGGACGACGACGATCAGGAGGAGGAGGCACCATGGGGGGGAGAGAGGGGAAGCACGGTGGAGGAGGCGCTTCATGAAGTTTTAACCCACCTCACCAACATGTTCATCCATCCCAACACCACACAACCCATACACCTCACATCACTCATTCTCTAGACGGCAAGGTCGACTCCCTCTTGAACCATGCCTCATTGGCTTCCACCAGAAACCATACCCAGGGAGAGATAGAAAGGACATCTCTCACTAATCAAGTGAAGCATAGAACATACGAATGTCCATATCCTGAACAAGGCTATACGTATAGATCAATCAACTCTGCAAAGTGTGTACACCTGAAACCACAAGATCACCATCATCAATGGAGACCCCCGTCTATGCTGATACTGGGCTACCTTTTAACCGGTACGATGCCACCCTACTACTTACCCTTGGGTCATCCTAGAGTCCACGGGCATGCTGAGACTGTGAGACATAGTACCGAGCCACCAAGGTCGCCACGCTGTATTAGTAGGGTGTGGGTAGGCAGTCCATACCTCCCTACACAATCCATTAACAACCTAACAGTAGTGATGTCACCCTAACTAGTTAGCAAGCCGTCTCCCACACAATCAGAAATGAGTGGTGTGCACGAAGGGTCCTATTAGCCAGTTCTCTCGACATACCAGTCCTTAAGGGGACTAGACATGATGTCTTCACAAATGGGATAAGCAACACCCTATGCCTTGACGACACCTCCATCACGGGGATTCATCCTGCGAAGGCACTCCTTCTCGGATCCCTTATCACACATGTCCCCACCACATGTAACTCACATAGGGAGTGCCCAGGTCATAGCTCCCGGCAAGACTCATCCTCAGACTCATCGTAGAATCCTGCCTAGTCGACTCAACACTCACCACACACCTGAGATACATGCTTAGAATCTCCCCCAAGTTATCCGTTGTTGTTTTCAGGTTATCCGGCACCGTGATGCCTTAGTCACTCACAAGCATCCACATCACAGATATAATGCAAGTAAGTAGTAAGTAGCAAACATAATAAGCGTGTGCCTAGCCTAACAGCGGGTGTGCAGGGGAAAGGTTGTGTCAAGGCATAGGCTTGCAATCAATCTACCATGCATTCTATCATAGTTCAATTTGTAGGAAAATAAAGCACTAGCTAGCAGCTAAATTATTGCATGCCTAATAGGATTCTTGAGGTTGGGTGGGATGTGGCACCTGCATTTAGATCATTTTCGAGCTCCTCAGAGTACTCGTAGTCCTTCTCAGGCTCCTGCTCCTCTGGGGCTAAAAATGAGACGCAATGCCACATTAAGCGACTCCTATAGATAGCTACAAAGAAGCAACATAAATTTGAAAGAGCCAAAAGCACTCATTCATAAGCCTATGATGTAGAGCTCATTTTTAGGAAAATTTATGTACTCCTACACCGTAGCCCAGACATGGGGGATTACAAGGGATGGATAGGACTGTTACCACCTACCGCTTACCCCTCAACTATGGACTATGAAATGCATCTACCTATCCCTGTATACCCAAACACCATGCTTGCGTATAAAGAAACTACCCTAGTCCCCCTGAGACTCTGACCCTACCAATCGACAAGTAAAAGACTTGGGCACACCATGAATCATGATAAACCACCATCTCTACTTAGCTCTAATCATATTCATACATGAATAATGAATGGCTAAGCATAAAGTCATATATGTTGATATCAAGACATCATATATGTTGATATCAAGACATATAAACTATAGACTAGTTCATATGCAATGATTATAACATCTAGACTACACTCTAATTCCATAGCATAACTATATTGATAAGATAAGAACATGAACAAGAACTAGGAGAAATGATATATCTTATTCATACCGAAGATCCTCTCCAAGGAGTCGAGCTCTCCATGATAGCTTTGCTAGCTCCAACTAAAACTACTAAGGATAAAATACAAAAGCGGTGGAAGATAATGCTCTAAGTGTTGATGTGTTTTTTTTGGAGGAGCTCTTCCCCTTTATTTATACTAGCTAAAGGAAGGTTCCGCGAGAGATAAACATGGAAACCATCGGAAACCGCCTTTGCATGCAATCAATGAACCACCACAGAAGATTGGGGGCCAACCGTCTTGCCACCGCCTTCGTGTGGTGGACTCTTGAATGGGTCTGGAGTATGTCCATGATGGTTGTTCGCCCAAATTCATCACGTAGATGGGCCTTCCTTCAACCCTTGCAAAAATGGGGTGAATACACTTTTTGGGTTACGCATTTAGCTATAATTCACCTGTATTTCTGCAAAAGAGTGAATCTCCAATGCAAGTGGAATTATATCAAAGTATATGCATTAAATATGTTTATTTCCTCCTTTTTAGACTTATATTGGTGGGTACAAACGATCGATAAGAACCGCCAAAAGTTAGTTCACAAACTCAACCCGAAGCACTATGCATGTTGATAATCACTCATCACTCATCGAACCACAAGGGCACACATCAACTTTGCGTTCTCGGAGAAAAAAAAAGACAAGACGGCATAGAATCGATGAATCAAGGAGAAAACCCCCAAACACATGAGCACGAAAATCATGGACACATGTGACGAATTCCAGAGGACAAGAGGAGGATTCGGGCCTCCATTCCCACTCAATAATCTCAGATTATATATACACAAAATGAAAAATCTGAGGACCTCTAAGCAACCCTAGAGGGGGGAGCCGTCTCTTATTTATAGAGCCTGTTATTACACATTCCCCAATGCGTTCAGCCTTCGTTTAGCGTTTAGGCTGTTTACATGGTGTTTACACGGAATTAAACGGTCTAAATGGTTTTACACAGTATTATCAAAATATGCATATTTATTGATGTAAAATCAATTATTCTAGCATTTATACGTATGTATGCAATTAAAAATCAATTGTTTTAGCATATACATATACATATATTTATTCATGTAATAAGAACTAAATATATGTATTTATACATGTAAGAAATCAAGTATACATATTTATAATTATAATAAACTTAAGTATACAAATTTATGCATGTAAAACTTAACTGTATTTACCTGGTGGTCACCTAAATAGCTGTTTAAACAGTTGTTTAGCCTATTTAAAACCGTTTACTTCCATTCCATTTAGGATGTTTAGACCATTTAAACGGTCAACCGTTTAATTTCCGAATAACCCCTAAACAAAATAGTTTACCACCGTTTCCCGTTTAGTAGCCGTTTAAACGGCCGTTTAGGCGAACATGGCCCTAGACACATAGAGCGAACTACCCAACCTGAAGGGCATTATGGTCCAACTCAAATTCTATTTATCCGACGGCCACGCGCCCTTCACTACTTTGCTGCACTTCGACGCATGCTTCACGATGCCACCATGTGTTGCCTCCGGTTCCCGCTAGAACCGCTCACTGGGTTTTGAGGCCTAAACCCGTAAATCGTCTGCCCGATGGTTTTGAGGCTCAACCACCAAACTGCCCGTGAGTAGCATACTCCATACACACCCCCCCGCACTCCGACTCGTGACACCGTCGTCCGTAACCACCCATCCATCAAGTCTTCTAGAGCCTCCGCTCGACTTGCCCATCCGCTGTTTTGACTTGGTCAACAAGGTCACTTCCATATGCACTTGCGCTTGTCGATATCCCCTGTTAGCCACCGCAGCTGATCCTCCAGCGCTCCGGTCCCTCATTCCAAGCCTCACGTCCATTCTTCGTTGTTCCCGGTCCATCGGTATGGCCCGTCTCTACTTGGTCTTTACCTCGCCATCGACCATCGCCTCCAAGCTCAACACCTGCACACCACAAGCTAAGAGAAATGTTGCACACCCCAACTCACGCTACGGTTTGTTCACAAACTCAACCCGAAGCACTACGCTCGTTGACAATCACTCATCACACTCGAACTACAATGGCACATATCAACCTTTTGTTCTCAGCTTTGCATGGTAAGGAGCTGGTGTTGTCCACTCTGCCCAATGAACTTATCCAATTTCAGGTTCCGCAGGTGGTGCTCGATCAACGTCTCACTTTCGGTGACTTACCTCCATCGCAGGCCACTTGGGAGGTGCTGCTTCCTCTATGTCAACAATTTCCAAAGGTGCCGGCATGGGGTCAAGCCGGATCACAACAGGGGGAAATGTCAGCAACGTTCCCACTGCTCCAGTCCAAGCAACTAAAGGAAGGAAGGGGGTATCAAAGAAGATCAGGCCTAACTCACTCGTGCATGCTGCACAGCTCCAGCCGGCAAACATAGCTTTAACATATATGAGGGGAGAGATCGAAAAAGAAAGGCAAGTTTGGACAAACTGTTGACAACCAAACTTATCTAAAATGCATAACAGACTCCACCATCATGTTTCTATCATCGAGGCGGTTAGAAAATATACTTGAATCATCTCATTTGGAGTCAAGATGAATAAAACAACTTTTGGGGGGCTGACCAGTCGAAACTGGCCTTCCTTTCTAACTTTCTCAAATGGAAGAATGGATTACACCATTGCATTCCTCTCGCGTCGATCTAATAAAGAAACATATATGATTCATTTTATTTGGAGTCCGGATGAATTAATTATAATTTTTGGAAGGTTTTCTACACAGAACTCGCAGAAACCGGTTCTAGAACCGGCCAAACCGGTTTTGGTAGGCACACATCGGATCTAAATTGTCTTTTTAACGTGTTTTGCAAGGGTTTTAGACCCTTATGGACAAGACCACCCCTCCTTATAAATATAAGGGGCATGACCAATTGAGGTGCCCAACACACACAATCAATCAAAAACCAATCTACTCTACCTCTCTTTGCCCTAACCTCTATATTGTTGTTCATCAGTGGATCCGATGACCAAGGATGGCGCCCTAGGTTTGCTTGCCAATGACCTAGGGCAACCTGGTGATGTCATTGCCCCAACGGGGTCTCAGTTTCGACGGTTCCTTTTCTACTTTGCTCAAAAACTAGTTGTTTTTCACGTAAGAGCGATTGGTTATCCTTTGGTGGTTTTTTTTTTTTTTTTTTTTTTTTTTTGTAAACCTTGTCGTTCTTCACCGCGTAACTGTGATCCTTGCTGCCCTAGGGCGTTTTCGATCTCAACCGAGAAAACCGGTTAGGGCGTTATTAGGCTGACTTAAACTGGCCCAATATAATCGTGCCAATTCGGTCCGACCCATATGATCTAGCACTTGTGGTGTGTGGCCCATTCGCGTCAACAAAAACACTTCACTGTCAGAATCCTGTCCTCGCTGCCTGGCTTCCCCTCTCCAACTCTGCTTCTTCTTCCTCCCCAGGTCGC
The DNA here is from genome assembly GCA_015844335.1 of Chrysopogon serrulatus. Lineage (NCBI taxonomy): Eukaryota > Viridiplantae > Streptophyta > Magnoliopsida > Poales > Poaceae > Chrysopogon > Chrysopogon serrulatus. The sequence goes on along the minus strand of JADLZL010003825.1, from coordinate 112,687 downwards.
ACTGCCAACAGTGGATCAGCATCAGGTTAGTTTACTTGGTTGGTATAGACCCTGCTGTCAGCCTTCCTTCAACTTCTTATACAGGTCATCAACCACCGGGTCTGGTTGTCTCCGGGAGAGAACTGAACCGTTGCCGAAAACGCACCGGCGACTCGATTCGTTTTATCGAGATGATGACATACTTTCGAACACATTGCCGTTGAGCAGGCTGGCCCACGCACTATTTTTGTGCTCATTGTTGATAGACCTGGCACTTTTATCTTGCTTCTTGTCTCACCAGTTTTTCATCCATAATGGCTCACTACCTTTTTCTTTTGTTTTATGTTTTTAAAATTCTTTATTTATTATTTCGAACCATATTTTTTAAGCGAAGTGAAAAGTAATTTTATTAGCACGTGCAGCACATTAAAATAATATCCCTGGCAGCTCTTGGCAAACCCTTCTACGATAGACTATTATCATATATGGAACTGCTGTGATATGTGTGGATCTGTCGTCATAGACGGGCTATATATATATTGTATAAAACTGGATGTGATGTGCACATCTATGAAAAGTGGCATGATCTTATTAAAAACACCCAATTGGTGATTACAGCGTATCAGCCTTGTTACATATGGCAGTTTTTAATCAATATATATATGTAATAAGACACTTACCAGTTTGGATGGGCTAGAGCTAGTTACTAGTTGTGCTAAAAATTAGTTCAAATTAGCTAAGATTGGTTAGCTAGTTGACTAATAACTAGTTGATGACTTGTCTAAAAATTAGCCTACCTATATATTAGCCCTACTGTTTGGATGCACAGGAGCTAATTTAGACTAATTTTTAACTAGCTAGTGATTAGCTCTTATATATCCAAACAGGCCCACTAGGCATCTATGTTGTTTGCCTAGATAATATGATTCGCTCTTACATTTAAATGATGAACACAACTTTACAGGCTTAAGGAGTCGCTTTGGTTTCGACCTGATAGGGTTGAAGGTTTTGGATTCATGGAAATAGAGGGGGGCTTTACAAGGTAACATTATCAATTTGATCATATAACAATTAATTGTTTTCTACTAACAATATAGCTTCTTTGCATCAATCTTTTTTTTTATCCGTGCCACTTTTTAAGGCATTGCGATTTGAGAACCTATAGATCAGCTGAAACTAGATAGAAGATCACTTATTGGAGCCAGACAAAACTGAAATACACAAGATACACAAGACACCTCTTCTGTAGGTTATCTACGCAATGTGCTACATATTGCACAGTATGCTATTTCCGCGTGTGTCCTCATCAGGAATTATAGTGCAATATTTCCGGCTAAGAAACAATGAAGATTTAATAGCACAAAATTGTATTTGGCATAATTGGTATGCGCGTCTTTATTTAAGACATTATTGTCGTGAATATTTTTTTGGTATATATTTCACATCTGAAATGTGTGTATTCGATGAGAGAATTCTGTGAATGCATTTAATAAATAAATGAATGACAACAACGCTATATTCGTCTGATTATTCTTTGCCCTATTTTCTGGTGTCATACATTTTTTTTTTCTTCCAAATTTCTGATCTTGGGCGTATTAATGTTGTAGGCTCGTGATCAGATACGCCGACAGGATAGGAACGGTGGATGTTCAGTGGATGAAAATGTTGGAGGATCCTGATCAACAATAAAAAACAGCTTGTAAGATTTATGGTCCTTCTTGCATTCAGGAACTACAAACATGGAACTGACAAGATGTGTCATATGACATTTGGAATTGATTTGCCACTGGTTAGCTTACGGAATACAAGGTTTTCACATCCAAATGTGAGATATCTATGTATACAAATTATTCCACCATTGATGCGTATACATGTTTAATACATCTAACTGATGTCCATGATGACTAATTTGTGTTGCCAATGTGTTGGAATATTGTTGAGCACTATCATGATCTTATTTTTGTAACACTACAAGGTTTTTACCCTAATCCAACCACTTTCGCAATGCCACAAATTTAGTCGCAGTAGAAGGCTCTATTGTAACATGGACTAAATTTGGTTGTGATACGTGGCACTTATTGCATCCAAACTATTGAGTCGTGTCAGTCCTAACCTCCATTGCGACATGTAAAACTACTCACAACCATTGTTGAAATGGTAGCAACTACTACGTGTAATAGTAGTTGCTACCATTTCAACAATGGTTGTGAGTAGTTTTTAATATGACCACGAATTAATTTTGTTGCTTTAATATTGGCCTGCATCGTGAAAAGGCGTGCTATATTGCATCGAAAAATGGTCCGTTGCATGACATAAGGTTGTATTGCTACAGATAGCATATGTTGCAATAGTAGATTATATAGTGTTGCAAGTATTAGGCGTATTTCTACACAAATTTATTTGTAGGCTTTACATAGTCGTACACATGGACGAAAGGCAAAGGGTTATGCTAAACAACCGACCACACTAGGCAGACACGACGCAATCGTGTAACCTCTTGCCAGCGTCTCCCAACGGCCTGGTTTGCCAGCCCTGCTCCAGATCCTCAACATCAGATTCCTTACTTTGAACAGAAATCTTATCCATTAAGTCCTCTTCAGTTCCCTCTCCCCCAGTAACTCCAGTATCCATCTAATTATCTATAACCCCCCTTGGGACATATTTAAACTAACAGCAGACTCATTCCTAACCATAGAATCCTCTTGTGTGAGAACCTCCCCTCCCTCACTGTCCATTAGTCCTTTCTTTGAAGGGAGAATCAAATCGGGCCACCTAGTCTTGTCCATAAGAGGAAAATTCACCGGCGGTCATTTAACTTGGCAGCAGGTGCCGCTTAAACCCCTGTTCTTTGAAAATGTGATTTTCGGGTCTCTCAACTTGGCTCAAGGTGTCATCTAGGTCCCCGAACTGGCATAGAGTGTCATTCAGGTCCCTAAACTTTTAAGATGTTCACTGCAGGCCTCTAAACTTGGCAAAGAGTGTTATCTAGGTCCCAAATACTGTAGCTAATTCGGCACAAAATTACCAAAAAAAAAAATCTAATTTTGAGTATTGTATCTACAATCCGTAGAATATTCTAAAAATTGTATCTTTTTATAAGATCTCGAATGAAGAAGATTTTTATATAGAAATTATAACTCCCGATGAGATCTACAGCTTTCTAGTTTTAGATTTTTTTAATTTAAGATCGTTAAGATGCTCAAAAAAAATTAAATAAATTTTCAATAGAATTTTAATCGCGTACAAGCGCTTATCGCCTTGAAAAAAATCATATCTTTCTTATATGCTATTAAATGGAGATACTTTCTACATGAAAGTTGTAGCGCTCAATGAGATCTATAACTTTCTAGTTTTAAGTTTTTTAATTTAAAGTCGTTAAGATGCTCAAAAAAAATTAAACCGTTGATTCGGTTCATGCATAGTGGTTTTGTATTTTAAATTTTTAAACATTTTAACGACCTCAAATCAAAAAAACTCAAAACTAGAAAGTTATAGTTCTCATTGGGCGCTACAACTTTTATATAGAAAGTATCTCCATTTGATAGCATATAGAAAAGATATGATTTTTCCAAGGCGACAAGCGCTTGTACGTGATTAATATACCTAAAAAATTTATTTAATTTTTTGAGCATCTTAACGACCTCAAATTAAAAATTCAAAACTAAAAAGTTGTAGATCTCGTCGAGAGCTACAATTTCTATATAAAAATCATCTTCATTCGAGATCTTATAAAAAATATACAATTTTTGAATATTCTACGGATTGTAGCTATAGTACCCTAAAATTAGATTTTTTTAAATTCTATGCCGAATTAGCTATAGTATTTAGGACCTAGATGACAGCCTCTGTCAAATTTAGAGACCTGGATAACACCCCTGCCAAGTTTAGGGACCCATAGATATCATTGAAAGTTTGGGACCTAGATGACACCTTGAGCTAAGTTAAGGGACCCGAAAATCATATTTTCAAAGAACGAGGATCTAAGCGGCACCTGCTGCCAAGTTGGATGACCGCTGGTAAATTTTCCTCTGTCCATAAAATAAGGTCCCTCAATCCCATGCACTATAATATACAAAGTTAGCCGGCCTTTTGGGATCCAGAACCAACAGCACGGCCCACCAGAGCTTGAAACTCGTCTTCCTCCTCGCGCCGTTGCCATGGCTCCCCCTGTAGGCAAAGCATTCAGAGCAATTACCTTTTCCATAGCGGTCTCCAATCTCCCACAAGCCGCATCCAAATCCTACATAGTAAACTCCAAAATTTGTCCCCCAAACAGATGTCATGTGAATTTTGATATCCTTAGCAGCTGGAGAACGTACTAATTGCTTGCTCCCTTTTGTAGTAGTTGGATGATAACCAGAAGCATCCATACACCAATCAGAGAGTTTCCCTGGCGCCATGGTCAATCTCCTCGGAGCTCCCTTGCCCCGCTCAATCCCTTGTTCAATTGTTGGCCAACTCTCAATTCTCAACATCCAACCCCTTTGAGCAACCCGCGGCCTCCAGAGCGTGCGGATAAAATTTCCAGCAGGAACCATCCCCCGATCATTTATCCTCGTCGGCGAACAACGATCACTCGCTTCCCCCATCGCCGAGTCCCCAAACACAGAACCCCCCCCCCCTGTGTCCAACTGCCTCGCGGCGAAGACCCCTGCTCGTTCATGTCAACCCGAAAGCACGAGAAGAGAAACGAACCTGCGAAAAGTGGAGGGATCGATAGAGCGTCAGGACGCCGATGGAATCTCCTTCTTAGTCGGTCAAACGAGCTTCAGATTCGCCGGAACAGGAGCAAACTCAACGGTGGGAGGGAGAGTCGACGTGTCGCCTTTTGTCTCGGTTCGGACGACCTGACGCCTAAGCTCTTTTCTGTTTTCCCTTTGTTCTTGACACGTTTAGCAGGGCATCAGCTCCTGTAAGCATTGATTTGTGATTTTGCTGTAGGATAGAGAGGTAAGGAGCTTACTGATCTGCCTGCTGAATCGACATAAGTTGAGTTGTAACTTCTAACCATGATTTGTATTATTCGATAATATACCCATGATGTGAAATGTGTTGGCCTGTTGGGTAAGCGTAATCCAATTTTTGAATCACGAATCCTAAAATGAATGTGATAGTAAAATCTACTCGAAATGAATGTGATTTTGAATCATGAAATGAACCTGTGTTGGACAGGAGCGCCAAAGCTGGAAACGTGACCTAATCCAACCGCAATCCGCAACAACACACCACCTGTCGAGACATCAGTTAAGTCATCTGGTCTGTATTAAACTAGCAAGGGCTTAGGTCTTGGCATGAACGGAGTCAAGATTAGGTAAAGTACAAATATGAGGACGCCCGTGGTCAAGAGATTAGGTAAAGTATACAAGCATGGGCCATGGGGACGTGAGAGTGAGACCTGTTCTTTATAAGCCCCGTATGGCCTCGAAGCCCCCATTACAGCATCCAAACAAACTCAATTCTCAAACCCTTCATCACCCAGCCAGCAGAACCCATCAGAGATAAACAAAAAAAAAAAAGAGGCTACAAGGCATCGTTGGCCCCTCCAGGCAAAGGTCGGTTACTAGCGTTCCTACTGAACATCCCTATCTTTTCTGCTACTCTATCGTGCGAGTGAACACCCTCTATCGGTCTTGCAGGTGACAGTGGACATGCATATACTTATACATCAATACATGTACTGCTGCTCTTGCTGCTTTTGTGAAACAAAGAATTGCCAACATCCGTTCCTCGAGAGTTCATGAAAGCAGCCAGCCAAGATCTTCGCTCGCTGCTCCATTTCAAGCAGGGCGTCACCAGCGATCCAAATGGAGCCTTGAGCAACTGGAACATGAGCTCCCACTTCGGCTGGTGGAATGGTAAACCTCGACGCGACCATACCGTGTCCCAAAGCGTAACCTCGCCGATCAGAGTTTGTCCGGCCAAATCTCCTTGGCAACCTTACGTTCCTTGAGTATCTTAACCTCTCTACAAATAACTTTGTTGGTCCCTTGCCTCTCCTTGGCCACCTGCAACATCTTCAGTACCTTTACCTGTCCAACAACAATCTGTCTGGGATCATTCTAGATGCACTTACTAATTGCTCCAACTTGATCTTCTTACATTTAGCTTCAAACTTGCTAGTGGGTTCAATCACTCCGAAATTAGGCCTACTATCAAATCTAGTATCTCTAAATTTGGATTCAAATCAACTCGACGGAAGAATTCCTAATGAGCTTGGCCAATTGGTGAATTTAGTATGGTTGGACCTAAGTTACCAACTTACCATAGGCTTTCAAGTGAAGTTTCCCATGCCGTATTTAGTCTATCTTCTCATATGGTCGCTAAATCTAGAGAATAACATGCTAGGCAAAGCATTGCCACCCAACACTGGAGAACATCTCCCTAATCTCACACAAATTTTGTTGGCAAATAACGCATTTGAAGGTCCCATCCCAGCTTCCCTAGGCAATGCTCTAGGGCTACAACATATAGATTTATCACATAACAAATTCACAGGACAAATTCCCACTGCTTTCAGAAAACTAGCAAATTTGAATGCCCTACAGCTCTCGTACAACCAGCTCGTAGCAAGAAGCAACCAGGACTGGGCATTTCTGAGTGCATTACGAAATTTGAGATCTTTTAACAATCTCTCACTCTCTTACAATGAGCTGCAGGGACCTATACCACAGTCGATCTGTAACTTATCGACCAACCTTCAATATCTTGATTTGGCTGGGAACAGCTTGTCAGGACAAATTCCATGTTGCATAGGGAATCTTAGTGCCTTAATTTGGCTGGATTTAGGTGGAAACTATTTTACTGGTACAATTGAAGGGTTGATCAACAACCTAACTCAGTTGGAGCACCTCGACTTACATGGAAATAAACTTGAGGGCCCCATACCATCCAGCTTGGGAAATCTTCCGCGCCTGAGACAGTTGTACCTTAACGACAACAATCTTCAAGGTTATATTCCATAGACCTTTGCCTTCAACAACAACTCATACATCGGCCATAGCCACAACACTGTACAAGGTAACATAAATGTTACTATCTCAAGTCAACTAAAGTTGCAGTTTCAGTGAAGAGTATTGACTTGCTTCTGTACTAGTTCATTATTGTAGTCTAAAATGCATCTTTTACTGACAGGAGGGAGCAACATAACTCTGGATCGCAAACTTCATCAGTTCAGTAACCTACATCTCAATTTTCTCAGAAACATCCCAACATCTTGGGTTGGCCAGAGCCTGAACACGGTAACAGGAACAGAGTCACAATGCTGAGAGGGGCAAAGGCAGTAAGCAGCAGAGGACCATCCCCACTCACCGGTCTTGCACCGCCGCTGACGCAGGCTCGTCAGATAGCGCGGTCGGCGGCCTTTCGCCACCCCCACCGCTCCGGGAGGTACCATCTCTACGTCTCCTACTCCTGCCCCTGGGCGTGCTGGTGCGGTGGTGCCTCCTTTGCTGATAGCTGGTGACATTACAAGTGCCAGGGGGTGATTGGATGGAGCTGGCACCAGTTTTGACTGGCAAGCAGACGGCTTCATGAGGAAACGCTCAAGGCAACTAGCTTCTGTTTTTCTGGTTTGGCTTTGTTCTGGACAAATTTAGCAGATCATCAGCTCCTGTAATAAGCGTTGATATGTGAATTTGCTGTAGGACAGAGAGGTGAGGAGCTTACTGATCTGCCTGCTGAATCGAAATAAGTAGCCATGATTTCTGTCTGACAACATATATCCACGATAGGTAATTAAGCGTATCTCAGTTTTGTCTGAATCATGAATCCAAAATGAATATGATTGTTCAGTCTACTCGAAATGCATGAACTTGTGTCGGAGAGGAGCGCCAAGCTGGAAGCAGACTTGAGTTGGGTTCAACATTTTGCTTCGTTGCGTAGCCTACGATTTGTAGGCTCAGAAGTCACCATATAAAGTTCTGAAACCAACATTTATTTTGTAGTCCAGTACAAGTCGTCAGTGGCCACTGCCACTACACAACTGGGTAAGCGATGTGGTAATGTTCTATTCTCTTCATGCTGTTTGGTGCCCATATTCAGATAGGCTAGCCGACAGCCCAATCAATATCATGAAGAGAAATTACGTCTGCCGTCTGCTACTTTCTGCACTCGAAATGGGAAAAACGAAATGGGAAAAATGCTACCCCGTATATGCGCGTGCCTGTGACTTTTAATTTCACGCAGATGCAATGTTTGGTTAAAATAAATCTATTTTTAAGTGTCACTGTCAAGAAGCCCTCCACGACCCGATGGGAGGACTCAATCAGGCAGCGTTTACAGCACTACTTACCTGGACGTACGTGTGCCGTGTTCAGACTGGCAAGTTTGACAGACTCAAAGGTCTTCGTAGTCAAGCCTTATCAGACAAGTCTAATGGCAGTTGAAGTGTAAGTATGAGGTCGTGAGAATGCTGTGAAACTGTACTTAAACCCCGTATAGGTATGGCCTCATCCAGCAGCCACGAAATCAGTTCTCTTCCACCGTCATCCGGCACAACCAGTCAACCACGCAGATCCCTTCCTGGCTTTTGGGTATTGGTACCGAAAATCTGTTCTAGCTTTTCTCTTCTCCTGTCCGCAACTCTGTCGTGAGAATGCTTTGCCTTTGCAGATGACAGGTGTATCCTCCAAGCGACCGTTGGTGAAAGTGGACATGCATATACATATACTCCTTCTCTTGCTGCTCTTGTGTTACGGAGGAGTTGCCAACATCTATTGCTCAACAGTTAATGAGAACAGCCAAGATGTTCGCGCGTTGCTCCATTTCAAGCGGGGTATCACCCACGATCCATATGGAGCTTTGAGAAATTGGAACATGAGCACCCACTTCTGCTTGTGGAATGGTGTCATGTGCACCTTGATGCCACCAAATCGCGTCTTCGGTGTTGACCTCTACAATCAAAGTTTGTCCGGCCAAATCAGCTCTTTCCTTGGCAACCTTACTTTCCTTGAGTATCTTGACCTCTCTGAAAATAACTTTGCTGGTGCCTTGCCTCTCCTTGGCCGCCTGCAACTGCAAAGTCTTCAGTACCTTCTCTTGAACAACAACAATTTGGTTGGGATCATTCCAGATGCACTTACTAATTGCTCCAACTTGATTGGCTTAGATTTATCTTCAAACTTGTTAGTCGGTTCTATCACTCCGAATTTTGGCCTACTATTTAATCTAGTATTCCTCTTTTTGAATTCAAATCAACTCGAGGGAATAATTCCTAATGAGCTTGGCCAATTGGTGATTCTAGAAGGATTGAGCCTACGTAACAACAGGCTTTCAGGTGAAATTCCACAAGCAATCTTTAGTCTATCTTCTCTACAATATCTTCATCTAGGGAATAACTTGCTGGTAGGCAAGGCGTTGCCATCTAACATTGGACAACTTCTCCCTAATCTCAAGCAACTTTTCTTGAAAAATAGCACATTTGAAGGTGCCATCCCAGCTTCTCTAGGCAATGCTCTAGGGCTAGAAGAGATAGATTTATCACATAACAATTTCACGGGACAAATTCCCACTACTTTCGGAAAACTTTTAAATTTGACAATATTAGACCTTGAGTACAATCATCTCGTGGCAAAGAACAACCAGGGCTGGGCATTCTTGAGTGCATTAGGAAGCTGTTGGTCTCTAAAGGTACTCTCACTTTCTTACAATGAGCTGCAGGGACCTATACCACAGTCGATCCGTAACCTATCGACCAACCTTCAATATCTTTTGTTGGATGGAAACAGCTTGTCCGGACAAATTCCACACGACATAGGGAATCTTAGTGCCTTAATTTGGTTGGATTTAGGTGAAAACTATTTCACCGGTAGAATTGAAGGATCGATCAACAACCTAACTCATCTGGAAGACCTCGACTTACATGGAAACTACCTGGAGGGTCCCATACCAGCGAGCTTGGGAAACCTTCCACGCCTGCAACGACTGTACCTTAACGATAACAATCTTCATGGTTATATCCCATAGAACTTTGAAAGGCTTCAACAAGTCATACACTGACCATAGCCACAACAATGTACAAGGTAACATAAATGTTAACTAAAGTTGCAGTTTCAGAAAAGAATATTGACTTGCTTTTGTACTAGTTCATTATATTTGTAGTCTAAAATGCATCTTTTACTGACAGGAGGGAGTATCATAACTCTGGATGGCAAACTGAATCAGTTTAGTACCCTACATTTCAGTTTTATCAGAAACATCCCAACATCTTGGGATGGCCAGAGCCTGAACACGGTAAGAGAAACAGAGCGACAGTGCTGAGAGGGACAAAGGCAATAAGCGGAGGACCAGTCGCAGGTCGCCGGTCGCCGGTCCTGCACCGCCGCCGCTGCAGGCTCGTCAAATGGCGCGGTCGGCGCACGACGAGGTGACCGACTCTGGGGCCTTCGACCCATCGCCGTCCACCTCCCGGAGCTTTGTGTCCAGGAAGGGGCAGCTCCGCCTGGTTCCCCCGCCGCGCCGGGGAGGCTACGTCGTCTCCTACTCCTGCCCCTGGGCGTGCAGGTGCCTCTTTTGCCGCCGCGCCGGGGAGGTCGCAGGTGGCAGGGGTGATTGGATAGAGCTGACACCTGTTTTGACTCGCAAGCAGAGGCCTTGAAGTAAGAGTAGGACGCTCAATGGCAAACTAGCTTCTCTTTTCTGTTTTGGCTTTGTTCTGGACAAACCTAGCTTATCATCAGCTCCTGAAATAAGCGCTGATTTGTGATTTTGCTGTAGGATAGATAGGTGAGGAGCTTACCGACAGGGCCGTCTCTAGAAAATTGAGGCCCCAAAGTCGAAATGCAAAATGGGGACCTAAAATACTCTACTTCAATTGTTCATTGCAGCCTTTTCTTTTAGCTATACTTAGGAATATAACAATTGTTTAAAAGAGTTAAGGTATTAATGAAGCAATAAGACACTGTGTTTTACTCAAGGAGCATCGTCCTTTTAGTATTTCTGGAAATAGAAGTCTTTAATTATATCTTTATATTTGATCCTTTCCAACATTGCATTATTTTCAAGTGCTATTATGGTTTGCAGTTTTGGGTTAACAACCTGCGGTATAGTACGTGTGGCCTGCTGCTACTACTAGTCAGGCCCCTATTTGACAGTACTCCAGCAGTCCAGCTTCGAAAGAACAGATCCACAACACTAGCTCGACCTTAGATAGGATCCATTATAGAACAGTTTCAGCTGCAGTTCAGCTCCTACAAATCTGGGATATTACGCTAGAATGAATAACTACTCCTGGTTTGTAACGAGCCTTCACTGGATAATTGGCAGTGATAGACTTCACATTACACTGCGGTTTACTGACCCGACAGTGATGCTAATTTTCACAAAATTAGAAAACAGAAAAACACATGACACCTTGCTCGCAACGGGCCACTTGAGCCGCTAGGGTTGCCAAATCCGCCACCTGTCCTGCACGTCACGCCGCCGAGGTTGCCATGCCCGTGCTTGGGTTGTCAGGGATGATATACACTTGCCCATCCCCCACCAAGGCCACCGTTTCTCGGTGGCGGAACTAGCAATCTTGAATAAGAAGGCCTGAGTAATAGATGACTTATTGTAAACAGGTAAAAGAAGAAATTTTTTATGATGTATCATTGATTTTTTGATAAAAAAACTAGTTTTTATTGAATTTTTGGATAAAAATTGATTTTTTATGAAAATTTTATTGTTTTCCATAGTATGAAAAAATTCATTGTTTTTTGGGGGGAGGGCCCCCCTGCCGCCCTTGGTTCCACCACCACTGCCGCTTCTGGCCTGCTGAAGCCAATCGCATGGCTAGATCTGCAACTCACAAATCCGTCAGCTTCTCTCACAGATTTAGACATAGAGCAAAATCACATAGCGATTTAGCACATAGAGAATGGAGGGATAAATTAAGATCGAACATTGATGAGATCAACCTCTGTCGCACCACACGTGCTGGTGGCCCGTGGGGCCTCAGGCGGCCCCACTGCCCCGCGCATGCCACCGACCCACATGGCCTCGCGTACCGCCACCCCCCGTATGTGCTGCCGCCCCTGAGTGGCCTTGGGTGCCGCCATCTTGCGGGTCAGGGAGAGAAGGGGAGTGGGAGAGAGGGAGAAGGCAGGGAAGAGAAGTGGAGTAGGTGAGATGAGAGAGGAAGAAGAGGAGAGTTTGCCGGGAGAGAGAGAGGGAGAGCGCCTAAGGGAGAGTGAGAGTCGGACTTCGGCTCCCCTAAGTTAATTTAAGTTAACTTTATTTTGAGATTTGAGAAAAAATCATTGTCAGTTGCTTATACGACCTATCACTGTCGGACTATTTTGAAATCCGGTAGGCGATAGCACTGTTGCTTATCTGGCAGTGATGTGGCGACAGTGATTATGTGTTTTGGCATAGTGGGAGATCTTCAGCTTTGACATGGACTCATATATAATTACAAGAAAATATCTAGGAGGCAAAATGAAAAGGCATCCATCTTCCTTCTCCACTCTTACTTGATCTCCATCTCGATGCTTGCAGCTGCTGTGCTCATGGGGCTAGCATGAACAACTAATGGGTGGCGGCGGAGCTAAGCACGCGCCGCAGCAGCCGGGCTTGAAAGACACATAGCAAAGGCCAAGACAATGCCAAGGATGGGAGTTGATGGGAATAATTGAGAAAGAAAAAGAAAAGAATGTGTAATCAGTGTCATGATGAGTAATTTTCCCCAACTTCGTGGAACCACTATTTTTAGAGCACCTCCTGAGAAGCTCTATGTGGAGCTAGAGGTTTCTGATATGAAAAAAATAGATCTAGAATAGTTTTTTTTTGAGGGAAGATCTAGAATAGTTTTTTGTGGATCACTACTTAAATTCTTCCAAACAGGCTAGAGTATTAAAATTTCGTGCCCTTGTATTTTTTGGCGGCCTTAGGTAGTTGCCCACATTACCCCTACCGATCAATGACCCTGCTTATTGATCTGCCTGCTGAATCCCCACTGGGTAAGCGTAACCCAATTTTTTGAATCATGAATCCAAAAATAAATGTGATAGTAAAATCTACTCGAAATGAATCTGGAGAATTAGAACCTGTGCTGGAGACGAGCACCAGAGCTAGAAGCGTGTCCTAATCCAACCGCAACAACACACCACCACCTGTTGAAACAGTTAAGTCATCTGGCCTGTATTAAACTAGCAAATTTGATGGACGGACTCAAGGTCTTCGGTCTTGGCAGCAACCGAGGTCAAGATTAGGTAAAGCCCAAATACGAGGACGACCTTGGTCAAGATTAGGTAAAGTACAACCATGAGGACGTGAGGGCTGCTCTTAATAAACCACGTATGGCCTCACAAACAGCACATCCAGACAAACTCTTGGTGAAAATGAACATGCATATGCTGCTGCCCTTGCTGCTCTTGTGTTGTTACGGAGTCGCCAACATCCATTGCTCGAGAGTCTATGATGATAGCAGCCAAGATCTTCGCTCGTTGCTCCATTTCAAGCAGGGTATCACCAGAGATCCATATAGAGTATTGAGAAACTGGAACACGAGCTCCCACTTCTGCTGGTGGTATGGTGTTGTCTGCACCTCGACACAACCATATCGCGTCTCGTGGCTCACACTCCCAGGTCTACGTTTGTCTGGCCAAATAAGCTCTTCCCTTGGCAACCTTACTTTCCTTGAGTATCTTAACCTCTCTAAAAATAACTTTGCTGGTGCCTTACCTCTCCTTGGCCACTTGCAACAATTGCAGACCCTTTATTTGTCCTACAACAATTTGTTTGGGATCACTCCAGATGCACTTACTAATTGCTCCAACTTGATTGCCTTAGATTTATCTTCAAACTTGCTAGTGGGTTCAATCACTCCGAAACTACTATCAAATTTATCAGATCTACAATATCTTGATTTGGGTTCAAATCAACTTGAGGGAAGAATTCCTGATGATCTTGGCCAATTGATGAATTTAGCATGGTTGGACCTAAGTTACAATAGGCTTTCAGGTGAAATTCCGCAGGGCATAGGGAATGTCTTAGGTTTGTTGGATTTAAGTGAAAACAATTTTAAGGGTACCATTGAAGGATTTATCAACAACCTAATTCAGCTGAAATACCTCTAATTACATGGAAATGAACTAGAGGGTCCCATACCAGCCAGCTTGCGAAATCTTCCACGCCTGAGACAGTTGTACCTTAATAATAACAATCTTCATGGTTATATACCGTAGAGCTTTGAAAGGCTTCAACAACTCCTACTGACCATATATAGCCACAACTATGTACAAGGTAACATAAATGGTACTATCTCCCAGGCAACTACAATTGCAGCTTTAGGCAATAAAAAAATGAAATTGCAGCTTCAGACAACAATATTGACTTCCTTTTGTATATAGTTTTTTTAAGTCTGCACATCAAGCTGTAGTAGTCTAGCACCCCAAAGGTTAGCCTCCGTCTTCCATGCTGCTAGCGCTGCAGTCAGAGTTGTCCGATCAGACCTGAAGACAATGTTGTTTCGCCTATTCCAGATGTGCCAGAAACACAGAAGAATGAAAGTACTGAAGAATCTAGAAGGGATGTTTGTGGGCGGCCGTATTTGTCTAAACGCTTGGACAGGCCAGTGCGCATCAGCTGTGATCTGAACTGAGTTCCAAAACTGCTGAGCATGTGGCCGGGCATCCAAAAATTATGTGTTGTTGTTTCTTCTGCTGCCTGACAGACTTCACAAACAGTGTTGTCCACATTTACTTTCTTGTCAATGTTGTCTTGCACTGGACTTCTGTATATAGTTCATTATTATTGTCTAAAACACATCTTTTACTGACCGTAGGGAAGTAACATAACTCTGGACAACAAACTTAAAACAGCTAATTGACCTACTAGTGAAAATTAGCTCACCTCATAGCCATGAAACATTCCAACTTTCGATGGCCAGCGTCCAAGCATGGCAAATCTTCATATTTCACACCATAATCTCCACCCAGGTAGGATTCGGATTAGTTTGGTCTGAAACCGGAAACCCAAGTGGAGCGGACATGGACAGCGACAGAGCGCATCAATCAAAGACAAGTGCTAGTAGCTAGCTCGGTGGAGCCAAGAAAAGGAGCAGCAACGCGCTCGTTTCACTATCACCCTCGAACGCTGAAGCAGACTGACAAAGGCAGCAGGTAGATCACACAATTCCCGCAGTCCCCGGCCGGTCCTCCACTTTCCGGCGACCACACGCTCTCCCTCTCCACAACCATCGCCGCAAGCCGTCAGATGGTGCGGTCGGCGCACGACGAGGTGACCGACTCAGGGGCCTTCGACCCGTTGCCGTCCACCTTCCGGAGCTTCCTCTGTCCAGGGACAGCTCGCCCCGGTTCACCGCTGCGCCGGGGACGTCTCCTACTCCTGTATGAAGGCCATGATCCTAAAGTCATTAGAGCATTTTACGTTGCAATAGTCATAAGGTTATATTATGAGATGAAATCTGCAGTTCATATGGCATAAATGATACTTGTTCAGTTCTTTGAGGAAAAAGCATATTTGCTCTATTTTTTTTTATCTATGAATTTACCAAAAACAAAACAGGTCACCACTAGGAGGTTCCACTAGGAGGTTCCAGTTGTAATTTTCTCAACAAATTGTAGTCTTAGTTTAAACAGAAGAACAAAAATTTGGATGTCAAAATTTTCACCATGGTTTTTGGGCAATATTGTTTTGAACTAAGATAGAGAAAAGAGCGATTGCCCTTGACCCTTGTGCAGTTATGCCTAGTTGTTATTCCACTATGGCCGAAGCAGCCGTGAGAAGTGAATGCCTAACATGATCATGGTTCAAAAATAGAACAAGAGACAAAGCTCTCAGTACAAAATCAGGACACTATAAGCATACCAGTAACCGAGAATTTTTAGTCTTCTTGAATGCCTGGTAATATGGCATATTTAATCCCCTCCACTATCTTGCAACATTATATCTATCTCCTCTTGCCATATTCCCATTTTCTTCATACATATATAAATCTGCATGGCTTGACTTTTTGGGTTGCTGCTGATGGCATCTCTCCATGCAGATTCTATTTTGGACCCCAGATCACATTTGGCTTCTATAATCAAGGAGATCTCTTGAAGGAGAGCAAGGTGCTCGATGCCACCAACTGGACTGCCCTCTTGCAGTTGCATTACACCTTGTCCAAGAGCATCAAGCTGTATGTGCAGTCTCTGTAGCCGCGGCATTGCGGCTGGCTCAACAGTCAGATGTAATGGTTCACAAGACAATTTGAAGTGCTTGAGACTGTGGAATGTGTTTGGTTGGATAATGATGTTCTTCTCTGGCATTGTTTTAGCTGTTAGATCGAGGAACATAAGGCAGGGCAACTGTGCAAGAACGTGGACGTCATCATTTCGGAGCTCCTGGACACCTATTTCAGCATGCGCCAACCTGTTAGCATGCCTAATC
Source organism: Chrysopogon serrulatus (assembly GCA_015844335.1). Lineage (NCBI taxonomy): Eukaryota > Viridiplantae > Streptophyta > Magnoliopsida > Poales > Poaceae > Chrysopogon > Chrysopogon serrulatus. Next base: position 96,337 of record JADLZL010003825.1, on the reverse strand, counting down.
CAAATTGGTAGCTTGGGCATTATTACTTGGTGCAAGATAAGCCTCTGTAGATGCCGTGGACGGGAGAAGCAATTACTCCAAAATTGTGCTGGGGGGTGCACAGATGACCGAACCTGAAAAAGTAGACAACAGAGGTTGCTGTTCCCAAGCTTGTTAAGGGAGTCAGCCAAGATTGTTGTCTTAGGATTATCTTCTACGCCATCTGGCCCAGAGTATTTGTATGCCACCTTAAGATTCCTAAGATTGGTCAACTCACCAAGATCTCTTATGCACTCTATGGAATTAGTCCCAAAGTCAAACCAGGAAAGATCACATAGGTTGCACAACTTGCTAAGTCCATATTTGAACACTACACTTTCTGGTAAACTGAGATGCTTTAGAGACGACAAGGAACTAAAATCCGATAGTTGTTCTCTAACTTCGTATGACAATGGTGGCCCAGATGTATCTAGGGTCACCAGATGCTTTAACTTGCCAAATTTCTTTGGCAGCTCAGCACGGAAGCCCAAGACCCTCAGATACCTTAGTAGAAAAAGGTGATTTATAACAGATAAATCCATGCATTCCATAGAACGACTGAGATCAATGATGTCCAAGACTCTCAAAAGCTCAAATTTTGAAAGTGGAGGCATACAATCAGTCATACGGAAGGAAATATATGACCGGACTTGTGATGCATTCATATTCTCGATTGTCAGGGCCAGGTCTCTGTTATGGAACTGATGGCTAATCCGGTGAACAACTTGCCATGCTTCCTTCCTGGGAAGCTTCCTATCAATTATAGTGATGAAGTTTTCCTCTTCGCACTTCCATATAATGAACTCAAGCATTAGGTCATGAACTCGACATCCGTCGACCTCATCAAGATCACTTATCTCAAAGTAAGGTTGGATCATACTTCTGTTGATGAGTTCATTGAAGCAGTTCTCAGCAGCTTCCTCCAAATCTAAACCATGCTTTTCCCTAACAAATCCTTCGGCTATCCATTTTCTCACCAAATCTTCCTTGGGGATTATTTAATCTTCAGGATACATACCAAGATATAACAGGCATGTCTTGAGCTCATGTGATAGGTCATTGTAGCTTAGACTTAACACATGCCTCATCCATTCTAGTGTAGGATTTGTGCCCAATTGAGAACCCAATGAATTATGTATTTTCTCCCATATCTCGATGTGCATGTGGTTAGCCAAAAGACTGGCAATGCTAGTAATTGCCAGTGGCACCCCTTTACATTTCCTTAACATGCAATCAGAAATCTCTCTGAATTGCTCAGGACAGCTATCTTCTCTGTCAGAAAACCTTTTAAAAAATAGCCTTCTTGAGTGAACCTCATTAAGGGGCTGCATCTGGTATACATGGCCTTCACACGGGAAGCAGCAGTCTTTACCAACATCCTGATTACGTGTCGTAGTTATTTTTTTGAAAGTAATTACGTGTCGTAGTTATTACTCTGCTCATATTATTATTTTCCACAAAAGCGCACTTAATAGTGCGCCAATCCTTGATGTTCCATATGTCATCTATTATGATAAAGTACCTGCAAAGTAAGTAACTTCTAAGTCAATCCCATTTGATATTTGCTAGTAGCTGAGCAAAAAGTCAATATATGATGGAGGACAGGTCGAAATAGCAAGTCATCATTTTCAGGGATTGGCGTGGACTGGAATGAAGAAGGTTATGGAGATGATTGCAGGACTTCTAAAAAGATGGCTGGCTTTATACAACCAGGAGGAACAACCGAACAAGAGAAGCTGGAATGGATTATTCAGCATGTGGAGATGGAAGCAAGATCAGTGCCGCGGATTTTGTGGAGGACAGTGTCATCAGAGTTGGATCCATCAATTGCTCAGCCTTTGGTGGTTTGCTGCGCTGTGTCGAATCAATGTAATGATTTTAGTCCTAGAATGTTTGAAGTGTCTAGTCTGCTGCTAGCCTTATGGCTAGAAGAACGCCTGAGTGCGGCTGGTTCACGGTACTACCACTGTTTTGATCGCTTTATAGTAATAAAGCAGGGGAAACCTTTTATTCAAAAAATAGCAAGTCATCGTATGACCAAATAACTTTTAAGAGATATTGGTGTGTCAACACGGAATTAAAATATTGCTATTAGACGATAATAAGATGACAATAGAAAAAATATAGATATTTGAGATTGCCAATGTGAAATAGAACACGTACTAAAGTCTACAAATAAATATATTACCATAAATTCTAGATAAAACACATACCTCTTATCCGTCAGCTTTGATCTGAGGATCTCGATAAGCTTTTGGACATCATCTTCCATTTCCAAGTTCATTTCCAAGCCACTAAATCTAACTCTGGAGATTATGTCCTTCAGAATCTTTGGAATGTGAGGAGTTCTAGAGACTGACACGTACAAACGCCGTGCATTGGAACTCATTCTTGATTTTAGCATACACTTGATTTGCAAGTGTTGTCTTGCCAAGACCACCAAATCCTACGATGGGCACCACTTTAAGTTGTCTAGAATCATTGTCACCTTCTTCCATCAACCGTTTGATGATCTCCTCCCGTGGACCATCAATGCCCACAAGCCTTATTTCATCCTCGAACATTGCAGGCAGCCTTGGGTCAACTTCCACTACCCTAGACTCTGGGATCGATTCACCAATCCTGTATCTATCTCGGCTCTGACTCTGCTCCTCAACACGAGCTCTGATCTCTTGAATCTTGTTGGAAAACTGGTAGTGCTGTCGGAGCTCCCTAACCTTGCGTGCAATCTTGTGAAATAGCCCATCCTTGTCGTCGTCGTCTTCTTGGCCAAGCCTGTGCATGAAGAAGATGTCAACGCTGTCCTCGATATCATAGGCCATCTCGCGAACCCGGTCTCTCCACACCTTTGTTTGGACATCAAGCTTCTCCATGCCCGCCAGCTTCTCGAGTGCTGCATTCATATCAGTCAGCTCACGGCAGAGGAACTCAATATCCCTTCGGACCCCCTTGCGTTGCTTGTACTGGTCAGTGAGCAGCTCCGATAGCTTGGAGAGGAGTGAGCTCATCACCCCAGTGGAAGCGCTCACCACCATGCCCTCCATCTCAACCTCCTAGCCGATCTAACTCCTCTCTGGCAGCGACGGCCGGTGGTGCTAGCTAGCTAGCTAGGTGCGTGGTTTGTGCGCTCATCAGTGGGTTGAGTAGTGAATTGAAATGTCTGACGTAGTGGAGTTTTGCAAGTGACAACAGTGTGGTGCATGCTCTTATGTTGCAGAAATCACACTTAGTTTTGGTCCTCGACTTTGTTTTTGTCCTCGAGATCCACATCCACATGAGAGTCGTTGAGACCAGGTAAATTAACAAGAACTCTTGTGCTGCGTCTGGACATGGCAAAACCAAGGTGTGCATGCCACGTAGGGTAACCGGCGGTGCTAATAAGAGCAAGATCAATAATAGAGTCAAGTGCTTGACTATAAACCAAGGTATAAGAGCTAAGCTGTACAATAGTTAGTCTCCTATTTATCTATAAAAGTTTATATTATATATGTATTCTTTTTTCTACTCCTCGCATACATGTCTGTTAAGACCCACCACTGTCTATGCATTCGTGTCCATCTTGTTGCTTGTATGAGAGCCAAGCTCTCATCTCTCTCCTCCCTTCTCTCCTCCACATTAGCATCAGCTTGGCTGTCAGCCTATAATTTTACCTGCTCTAATATTCCCAAGAACCGCTACGATTAAATACTAAAAAATATACTCCATTCAATGTTGGCAGCAAGCTCCAAGGTTGCTTGGGCAGCTCACCCACGTTCAAAGTGTTGGTAGGCGCAGGTGCCTCGCCTTAACCATTGAGTTACTGCCTCAGTTAGACGCATGCAGATTTCTCAGTTTTTACTAATCTCTGTCTCTAAAAGAATCAATTTCTAGATAAGTAAAATATTTTAAACTTTGACTGAATCACTAGAGTTTTGGCTTTGTTCTGGACAAATTTCTATAGTGTGGAAACTAGCACTAGCAAATTTTACGACTCAGGGGGCTGTTTGGTTGCCTGGGTTACGGTCTAGCCAGGGTCTTCGGTCTTGGCAGCAAAGGAGATCAAGATTAGGTAAAGTACAAAATATGAGGACGACCACGGTCAAGATTAGGTAAAGTTCAAATATCAGGGGGACACAACTTTAAAATGGCCTGTTTCTTAATAAACCCCGTACCACCTCTCTGTTCTCACACCATCACCCAGCCGACTGGCTTTAGGTTTTGTGTTCCTAGGCTAGTGAGCATCTCTTCATAGCTTCTTCTCCGGTCTGGAACTCTGTTGTGCAAATGCATATACTGCTGCCGTTGCTGCTCTTGTGTTATGGAGGAGTTTCCAACATCCATTGTTGGAGAGTTCATGAGAGCAGCCAAGATCTTAGTTCATTGCTCCATTTCAAGCAGGGTGTCACCAGCGATCCATATGGTGTCTTGAGCAACTGGAACATGAGCTCCCACTTCTGCGAGTGGAATGGTGTCACATGCACCTCGACGCGACCATACCACGTCTTAGGGCTCAACCTCATGGCTCAAAATTTGTCAGGCCAAATCAGCTCTTCTCTTAGCAACCTTACATTCCTAGAGTATCTTTATCTCTCTCAAAATAACTTTGCTGGACCTTTACCTCTCCTTGGCCGCCTGCAATGTCTGCAAAACCTTTACTTGGATGACAACAATTTGTCTGGGATCATTCCAGATGCACTTACTAATTGTTCCAACTTGGTCGGCTTAGATTTAGCTTTCAACTTGCTTGTGGGTTTAATAACTCTGAAATTAGGCCGACTATCAAATCTAGTATATCTCTTTTTGGGTTCTAATCAACTCGAGGGAAGAATTCCTGATGAGCTTGGCCAATTGATGAAATTAGAAGTCTTGAGCCTAGGTCACAATAGGCTTTTGGGTGAAATTCCACATGCCATATTTAGTCTATCTTCACTGGAAACTCTTTGGTTGCCTGGAAGCGGCTTGTTAGGACAAATTCCACGTGGCATAGCGAATCTCAGTGCCTTAACTTCATTGAATTTAAGTGAAAATTATTTTAGGGGTACGATTGAAGGATTGATTAACAACCTAACTCGGTTGGAACACCTCGACTTACACGGAAATGAACTAGGGGGTCCCATGGCATCCAGCTTGGGAAATCTTCCGCGCCTAAGAGAACTGTACCTTAACAATAACAATTTTCAAGGTTACATACTGTAGAACATCGAAAGCTTTCAGCAACGAACTCGTACTAACTTAACAATAACAATCTTCAAGGTTGTATATACTCTATACCGTACAACATTGAAAGCCTTCAACAACCCGTACTAACCATATATATAGCCACAACAATGTACAAGGTGTAACATAAATAGTACTACCTCCCAGGCCAGCTTCCGACAATAATATTGACTTCCTTTTGTATTTCTTGTCCAAAACACATCTTTTATTACTGACCGGAGGGATAACATAACTCTGGGATACAAAACTTAAACAGCTAAGTGACCGACATGTTCGGTTTTAACAGACAAGCTTAAGAGGAAAAACACCATAGACTTTTTTGACCAGTGCTAACAGCTAGCTAACCTTCCAGATGGATCAAAATTAGCTCACCTCATAGCCATGAAACCTTCCAACTTTCGATGGCCAGCGTCCAAACACAGCAAATCATTCCGACCATCTTTCTTCTCCTTTTGACACCGCAATCTCCAAGGATAAATAAATAACAACCGTATCCCAGGTAGGATTCGGATTAGTTTGGCCTGAAACCAGAAACCCGAGTGGACAGCGACAGAGAGCATCGAAGACAAGTGCTATCTAGAATTCTAGCTAGGCGGAGTCAAGAAAAGGAGCAGCAACGTGTTCGTTTCACTTTCACCTATCACCCTCGGACGCTGAAGCAGAGTGACAAAAGCAGCAGCAACGTGTTCGTTTCACACGATTCCCGCAGTCCCCGGCCGGTCCTCCACTTCCCAGCGACTGCACGCCCTCCACCGCCGTCGCCGGCCGGCTCGTCAGATGGCGCGGTCGGCGCGCGACGAGGTGACGGACTCCGGGGCCTTCGACCCGTCGCCGTCCACCTTCCGGAGCTTCGTGTCCAGGGACAGCTCCACCCGGTTCGCCGCCGCGCCGGGGAGGTACCACCTCTACGTCTCCTACTCCTGCCCCTGGGCGTGCCGGTGCCTCGCCTACCTCAAGCTCAAGGGCCTCGACCGCGTCATCGGATTCACCGTGAGATCTCACTCACCGAAGCTCCATCTTTTCTTCGCAGCTGCCCCCATCTTTGAGAGGATGAATATATAAAATACATTGATTTCTTCTCTCTCTCACTCTCTCTGTGTGTGCTTCTGAATCGAATTTTTTAGTCGGTGAAGCCCATCTTTGAGAGGACCAAGGAGACCGACGACCACATGGGGTGGGTGTTCCCTGCCGCCGGCGATGAGGCCGAGCCCGGCGCCGAGCCTGACCCTCTCTACGGAGCCAAGAGCGTCAGGGAGCTCTACGAGATGGCCAGCAAAAACTACGCCGGGAAACCAAGCGTCCCTGTGAGTAGTGACTGTCAAAGATAGGAGTTTCTTCTTCTTCTTCTCATTTCTTTCTTGTCGATTCATTCAACAATCGGGTCGTTGACTTGTCTGTCTTAACTCAGGTTCTGTGGGACAAGCAGCTCAAGACCATCGTCAACAACGAGAGCTCCGAGATCATCCGGATGCTCAACACCGAGTTCAACGAGTTCGCAGAGAATCCTGCCCTGGATCTCTACCCTGCTCATTTACAGGCCTCCGTTGACGAGATCAATGAGTTGGTGTATGAGGCGATAAACATCGGCGTGTACAAGTGCGGCTTTGCAACGCAGCAGGGGCCATACGATGAGGTAAGGCCAGTCTCAATGGGGTTTTATGGGGGATTTCATGCACCTTAAATAGGGTGCCACATCAGCAGATTTAGAATTTTTGCATGAAACAAGAAGGAGAGAGAAGGGATACGTTTCATGGGGACGAAACGATAGAGCGGCGTTTCCAAAACTTAGGAAACCGTGTGAAACCCGCGTTGAGGAGCTTCGGTTCGTTTCGTCGTACCCAGGTTCTTCTTTCTTCGTGTACGAGGCCAGCGATCTCGCCATGGCCGGACGCAGGCGAGTCTGCCAGGCGCGCGCCTCCGCAGCGAAAGACCGCCGGACACGGGCGAGGCCGCTGGCGCGCCTCCGCCGCTTCGCGAGGCCCCGGGCGCTTGGCGGCGCCTCCGCCCCTTGGCACGCTGTCGGGGCCTTGGGCTAAGCCGCTGGGCGTGCCTCGATCCGCGCGAGCAAGCCCGCTGGGCGCTGCAAGACGGTGTCCAGGCCTGCGCTGTTGCCGTCTCCGACTTCGCCGCCAGTGCCGCCGCCCCGCCGATTTCTTTTGCCTGACGCTGCCGCCGATTTCTTTAACTGCGCCACCAACTTCCTCGCAAGCGCCGGCTCCAATTTCTTCACCTGCGGCGTCGACTTCGACTACAGATGCCTGCAAGTTTTCATTCGATGACTGCAAGCGGTTGAACTGAATACAAGTGATTTATTTGTCTAATTTCTTCAAGTATTTCTTTGCAATTTCGCAGATAGCAGCATCCAAGAACTGACGCTGCAAAAGAATACATGGTTCACGTACCATGTTTGATCACAAACAATACATGAATTAAATGCTAAAATTGCCCTATGAAATCGTGAGATGAAACTGTGCATTAAGACACCTTGTTTCATTCTTAGTGTCATATCTTGGAAACTGCGAAGTGAAACCTTCCATTGAGACTGGCCTAAATCGATCGATCGGTTATTCATGGCTGGCTTCTTGGAAATGAAAGTGGGTGCGTTTCCTATGTTTGACCACCATTATTACTCTTTTGTTCTGAATTTGTTTGTAGGCTGTCACGAAACTGTATGAGGCTCTGGACAAATGTGAGGATATTCTAAGCAGGCAACGCTTTCTATGTGGCAATCAGCTTACAGAGGCAGATATTCGCTTGTTTACAACTCTTATAAGATTTGATGAGGTATGAATTTCTTCATAGAAGTAAAAAACATATGTAAAATCTAGCATTAGTGTTACATCTTGACATCTTGTTGAGTTCAGTCTGTAGGTGTAACCCAATGTATCTTCAGTATTTCATACTCCCTTAATCTCCTTTAACAAGACAAAACGAAAAGTTATATCCAAATATCAGAAATATGGGACGAGTACTAGAGCGATTCAACATTCTGCAAGGTTGCTGATCTCACCCAGCCAATTCTTTTCTTGGGTTTTACATCTTTCTTGTGATGGTAGGAGTTAGTATACATGTTTATTTGAGAGGAAAATTTACCAGCGGTCATCCAACTTGACAGATGCCGCTTAGGTCCCTGTTCTTTAAAAATATGATTTTGGGTCCCTCAACTTGGCTCAAGGTGTCATCCAGTCCCCCGACTTTCAAAGTGATCACCGCATCCCCCCTAAACTTGGCGAGGGTGTCATCTAGGTCCCGAATCTTTGTAGCTAATTCGGCACGAGAATTTAAAAAAGAAAAAATCTAATTTAGTTTTGTCCGTAGAATATTCTAAAAATTATATCTTTTTTATAAGATCTCGAATGAAGATGATTTTTATATAGAAATTGTAGCTCTTGATGACATCTACAACTTTCTAGTTTTAAGTTTTTTAATTTGAGGTCGTTAACATGCTCAAAAAATTAAATAAATTTTCAGCAGAATTTTAATCGCATACAAAGCGCTTCTACGCGATTAAAATTCTGCTAAAAATTTATTTGATTTTTTGAGCATCTTAACGACCTCAAATTAAAAACTCAAAACTAGAAAGTTATAGATCTCATTGAGAGCTATAATTTCTATATAAAAATTATCTTCATTCAAGATCTTATAAAAAAGATACAATTTTTAGAATATTCTACCGATTGTAGCTATAGTATTCTAAAATTAGATTTTCTTTTTTTAAAAAAAATTCTGTGCCGAATTAGCTACAGATTTTGGGACCTAGATGACACCCTCTGCCAAGTTTAGAGACCTGCGGTGATCACTTTAAAAGCTTGGGACCTAGATGACACCTCGAGCCAAGTTGAGGGACCTGAAAATCACATTTTCAAAGATTCAAAGAAAGGGGACCTAAGCGGTACCTGCTGCAAAATTGGATGACCGCCGTGAATTTTCCTCTTTATCTGATGTTCCCAACGAGAGTCAGAGCACCTAATGAGTGAGATAAACAACAGAGTGTGAATAATTTGGAGTCAGCATTAAAGCAATGGCAAAAACCATATGCGGATAAGTGTTTAACAATTCTCAGACCATATAAAATGTGGACATATCATACATAATAAACATACTGAATATAAGGGGCACTTTCCATACAGATGGACGATACCTAGAGTATTATCATTTACTTTTCTTTTTCGTTTGAACTTAAAACTTTTGGTTTGTAATTTACAAATATTTCCTTTTGGTTTGTGTTCATTAGAAGTTATGATTAAGTTTTTTTTCTCTATAGGTTTATTCTGTTTACTTCAAATGCAACAAGAAGCTTATAAGGGAATATCCAAATCTGTTCAATTACACGAAGGACATCTACCAAATTTCTGGCATTAGCAGCACGGTTAACTTGGACCACATTCGAAAGAGCTACTATGGAGGTCACTCACCGATAAATCCATATGGGATTATCCCTGTGGGGCCAAACATCGATTATAATGCTCCACATGACAGAGAGAAGTGTATGCCATGTTTATTGTTGTAATATTTGGGATCTGTTCTGGTGCTTGGTCATTGCTAGTCTTTGCAAGTTTAACTCAATTTGTAGAAAATACGTATAATATTTATGTCTTCAAATAAATTTGTTAAAAAACTAGATCCAAAGATCTTTCCGATGTTATTTAGTATTTATTAAAATTGCCGGTATTTATTTCTTGGGAAGCGCAAGCGACAGTTAAAAATGGACGGAGGGAGTAAGTTGTTCATCATCTTTGTCGGTCTTTCAAGTAAGCACCAACTAGTAAATTTCTAAGATGCGCGTTTATGTCCGGATGGTTCGCTAAGAGGATACAAAGACGTATACTGGTTCAGGCGTGAGGCCCTACGTCTAGTGGGAGCGAGCTGTGTTACCTAGCGGCAATTTGTAGTAGGGGTTTCAAACGGTTCGAGAGAGGGAGAGGGTTTCAAGTCTCTATGATTGAGCATCGTGCCAATATCGTTGGCCTGTGAGGAGTTGTCTTGCGATCAGTTGAGTTGTGGATGACTTGCTTCGTAGGGTGGCATACACAGGCGTTACAGAAGAAGAATGGGGTGCAATGTGCAGAGGAAAAGAAAAAAAAAAGAAAAAAGGACGTCTGGTGGAGTGGTCCGTCCTCCTTTTCGGGGGTCGGGGCGTCCTTCCTCCTTCTGTGCGTGGCGTCATCGTGAGTCATCGCCGGTGTTGTCGCGTCGCCGGAGCGCTTGCCCATACCCTTACAATGGATGGAGATGATGAGCAGTTGATTAGGACCTGTGTCGTATCGGGTTAGGCGTAATAGTACCGCGCTGTGTGGGCATGGGTCGCAGTAGACGTGATGTCTGAACCGTCATGTTTAACAATGCGGTCAAGAGGCGCTCCATCCCCTGCATGTTTAAACAGTGTGGTCAATTGATGCGCCATGCCCTGCGTGGCCTGGCAGTGCCACTCATCCATCCCCTGCGAAGTACGAATGAGTGGACATCGGCTAACTTCCGCACCGTGTGGAAATCTTGGCTGCAGTGCCGCTTCTCGGGGCTTGCGATGCAAGCCTCCAGTTCCTCCAAGACGGAGGGCGCTCATCATGAAAATTGCTCCGGGGTCGGAGGCCGGGGACCCACCTGTTCGGGAGGTGGGTCGTGCGAACCGTCCGCCCCTGGGATGGTGGTTCCGGCCCTAGTTCGGGGTTGCGCGGCGTATGCCCTTCGTGGGCCACCGGCCCACCTCTGGTCAGCGCAGGCTTAGACGAAGATTATGTGGCCCTTTCGTGGGCTATGATGGTGGTTTAATTAGTGGGCCATGAACCTTTAACCTTGGGGATTAATAGGCCAGTTATTTCCCCTGGCAGTAGCCCTCAAGTCCTTGCGGCCGTGGACTATGATGGCAGGGACTTGCAGTGGGGTGGTCGATTCAAATCTCTCCGGGGGTGCGCATGAACGCACCCGCCGCGTGTAGCCCCTGTTGATGGTCATTAACTCATAATTTATACCATCAATTATTATATAAAAAGCCATAAAAACATCATAACATGTAGACATATGGTTTATTCTAACAAATTCCACAAGTTTTGGTGTTCTCCAATGTTTTGCGTGATTATCCAATTTTTCATTATAAAATATTATCTCAAACGAAGAAATAGAGTCCACCATCACATAGAGTTCGTCGCGCTGATCAAAATGGATATATCATTCGCTATTTTTGGAGCTTGGATTCAAAAGGTATTGATTTTACAAAATAATATATAAATAAAAAGATAAAATAAAAGAAGAAAAAAAGAAAACTCACCTAAGGCCCAGCTAGCCGCCCAGGCCGCCAAGCCCATGTGGGGCGCGCAAGCCAGGAGGCCGCCAGGCCCACGGCGCGGACAGGCTGCCGGGCCAAGCCCAACCAGCAGGACCGCCAGGGCCACCTGGCCGCTAGGCCGAGGCAGGCCGCCGGCCAGCCAGTAGGCCAGGGCGCGGCCCAAACACCCCGCCAGGCCCAGGAGGGTCGCAGGCAGCCCAGGCCGCCCGAGCAGGCCAAGGGGGAGCGGCCCAGACGCGGGAGAAGAGGCCCAAGGCGCCTATTGCAGCTGTAGCAAGTTTCTCCTTTTGTTTTGTACCACATTGGCTAGTTAGGAGGTGCTTTACTCCTCTTTCTCCTGTAAAATAAGGGGCAAGCCTCCTCCAATAAGCATCATACACTCATATAAATACTATAGAGCTACTAGAACTTCTCCTTTCTCTTTTCTTCCTTTTTATTTTATTCCTTCCTCTCTTTTTATCAATATAGCAATATTCTAGAATTAGAGTATAGTTCTTGTGATATGATCTTATTATATGAATTAGATTATAGTTTGTGTGATTTGATCATAGAACATAGGGCTTCTAATTCATATGCCTTGTTCATGATATGCTTGCTAGTTCATAGTGTTCATATCATGTTCTTGGCATATAGAACTATGTTCTTAATTGTTCATACATTTAGATGATTAGGAATAGAGTTGTGTGAGTGATGGTGGTTTATCGCACAATATCCAAGTTCTTTACTCGTTCATCCGTAGGGTGAGAGATCTAGGGGGACTTGGATAGCTTTTCTATATGTGGGCGTGGTGCTCGGGTATAGGGGAGCCGGTGATTGCACTTTATAGTCCACGATTGAGGTGGTAGGCGGCAGGTGGTGACAGTTCTGTCCGTCCATTATAATCCTCCACATTCGGCTATGGTGTAGGAGTCTAAATTGCCACCCATGCTTGACTGGCAGACCAGTGCCCGGTGGTCTCCTGATCCATCGCAAACACAACTTTATCTCGAATTCATGTATTTGTATGAATAACTATATTCTAGACATTAGTTGTATTAGGATCATTGCTCGCGTAGGATATTCTTTTATTCTTTATTCTTTAATTCTTTCTCTTTTCTCTATTCTTTCTTTTCCTCTCTCTTCTCTAGAGCTCTGGTTATGTATGTATGATCACTATCCAAATTATAAACCGTTCACCTTTGCTATGAATCTTGACTTATTCACACATGTCATCCTAGTCTATATCTATGTTAAACTCTTTTGCTATGTTTTCCTTTGGGATAAATATAAATACAACACCTAGAATACTCACGGGTAAAATGCTACAATGATATTTTCGTGCGCTTGCGGAATCCTTTCTGTGATTGTACAAAGTATCATTGAGGCGTTTCTTGTGCCATCGCTAAGAATGGACTTAATACCTCCATACTCGGTGATGAGTTAAGAAATGCCAACAGCCCCCGAGGCTCTAGAGACGTGGAACACGTCTGCAGAGACCGAAGCGTGCGTGCCCCGGGGTAGTGGCGTCGTGCGTCAGTTTTGCTGTATCATGGTGTGGACGGTTCGCTTGTCGTAATGATGGCGGAGTGGAACTGCAGGGCAGTTGACGGGACAGGACGGCGCGGCGGGTCTCGGTGCCCGTGTGCGGAGCCATCCGGGGGAGGTGTGAACGTGGCACAGTGGGTTTGATCCCGCGCTGGTGTTAATGCGGTTGGTGTGGAGCTGAGCGCTGGGCAGAAAGGCGAGTGGGTCTTTCGCGCCGAGCGCCCGCGATGACCCTTAGGGTCTCTGGCTGTCCTATTTAAAAAATCGATCTCGCGCCGACCGGCCCATCTTCCCTTGCCTTCTTTCTCCTGCCTCCTCTTTCTCACTTCCTCCTTCCACTTCCTCTATGTTGGAGTTATGGAGGGCGTCGGTTCTTCGAGGAGGCCGCAGTCGGAGGAGGAGAAGGTGTCCAGCGTCCGGGACGTTCGCCGCCGTGGGGATGATCGGGCCTTCATGAGGCAGGGTCGCCAGCTCCGTACCTACCGTATCTCTACGGCAGGTCGCATTCCCGCCCCTCCTCTAGCGCCGGTGCCCGCCGGGGCCCTCATGGCGGCACCCGCTCCTCCCACCACTCTCGAGGAGGCACTAGAGCGCCTCTCCATCCTCGGCGTGGAGTTGGAGGAGCTGGAGCATAAGGGAGCCATCGCATGCCAGCAGCATGAGGGGCCAGACCAGTGCTACACCAGTGAGGTTCCTTGCCACCTTCTTTGACCGTCGTTGGGGTTTTTCTCCATTGCCCTTACTTTTCCCTTGTTTTTACAGGCGGCGGGGGAGATCCGGGCCACGGAGGGGCCGCCACCGTCATCGCCGACCTCGTGCACGCTCCGGCCAGCCCCGCACCCACGGCGCTGGAGATGGCGCGAGGCATCCACGTCGCGATGGGCGCGGTGTCCTCCACGGCGCAGTCTTGGCCATGGTGATGGCCGAGGCGCACTCCGACGTGGACCTCAGCGGCATCAAGGGCTTCCCGGCCTGTGAGACCGTGGAGGATTACCTCCACCTACTCCCTGGATACGAGGAGACGGCGGAGGCCATGCTGGTTCTGTCGCCGGTGGACCAGATCCTCGCCGGGGACCTGTAGAGCCCGAGGCGAGGATCCTTCTTCCTATAAACCCTAAATGTAATGCAGGGAGAAGAAATGGAACTTTTGTTAGTCGAATGTTTTTGTTTATGTTTGTATTTGCACCTGCACCTTTCATATGTTTAACATGAATCGAAAAAACTTGTAAAGGAAGTCGGACGTAGAAAGTACGTAGGTGAAGTAAATCGTTCATGAGAGTGACTGCCTGCACCTTGGGAGTCACGCTATTTCGTTCGTTGTGGGGTCGTGATCGTTGTGTAGCCCCCGAGGGTACAGGCGTGGGGTTAGACTTTTCTGCCCTCGAGGGTTCTAGGGTATTATTGGGTCGGACATTTCTACCCTCGTGCCCTCGGGTGCCTGCATACGTGAGCAAGCCCGGTCTGGGGGTCGAGCAATCCCCTCACACGACCCCTTTGTGGGGCGGAGGGGGTGGACAACGCCGCGCCATCCCTCGCTGGGACGAAGCGTGGTGTTCGGTTGAGTTGCTAACGGGTAGTTTGCTACGCGCGGTGTGACCAGCCTCATAAATTCAGGTAGTTGATTCATACTTTTCCCGGGCCGTCTGCGGGCTCGAGGGCTCGATGTCTTTTTCACAAAAATTTCCGAATCAAGAGATCAACCTTGGACTCAAACACGGTCCGAGAAAGCCCTAATCACTTCGCGTGCTCAGGATAAAAGGCCGCTAGTGGGCATCTTTCTCGGGGCGCCCCTCACTCTATTGGCCTGGGGTGGCTATAATCCTTTCGCAGGCAAGTCTACGAACCTCTAGCCGTTGCGGACCTTGTTTTTATGGCTAGTTCGTACAGTTTGACATGCTTTAAAAGTAAAGTACAGACCTGTAGTTCGGGCAAAAAACAAGAAACAACTTTACACAGAAAAAGGCAAGTAAGGATGGTAGTAAACTTAGGGAGGTGAGCTCATCGTTCTACCAAACATGGCCTGAGTTATGGCCTGGTGAGTTCGTAGCTGTTGAAGTCGCTGTTGCCGCCGTAGCTGTGGTCATTGAGGAGGTGGTCACATGCACCGAGGAAGTGGCGCAGCGCCTCCAGATCCTCAAACTCACCGTCGATGTCGGGGTTGTTGTCGTTGCTGAAGTCACCGATACTGCTGCCTTTGTCGGGGTCGGTGGTTGTGACTCTCTCGGTGGTCACGAGCAATTCGGAGATGGCATGCACGTGGTAGGTGGGGAGATCCATAGGTACCTCTCTTACCGGACGGCGGTGGTTTGAGGCCCGCTTGGCCTTTCTGCGGTTCCTCCGGTGTCTAGTGCCGGCATGGGCCGATCTTGGATAGCTGAGGGGGTCGGGCCAGTCTGGCTTGCCGATGTAGAAATGGAGGTCGGTAAGGAACATGGAGATGGCGTCGATGTCGGTGTCGAGGGGAGGAGAACTAGGTCATGGTCCTCTCTCGTGCTGATGAAGTCTAGGCTCCCAAACATGATGTGGGTGCCCAAAGGGAGGTGCACGTCATCAGGGTTGGCCATCTGGAACCTTGAATGGGAGCGATGAAACGCGCAAGACCCCTACCTGGTGCACCAACTGTCGGTGTTTCAAGTAAGCACCAACTAGTAATTTTTTTAAGATATGTATTTATGCCCGGATGGTTCGCTAAGAGAAAACAAAGACGTATACTGGTTCAGACATGAGGCCCTACGTCCAGTGGGAGCGAGTTGTGTTACTTAGCGGCAATTTGTAGAAGGGTTACAAACAGTTCGAGAGAGGGAGAGGGTTTCTAAGTCTCTGTGATTGAGCGTGGTGCCAATATCGTTGGCCTGTGAGGAGTTGTGTTATAATCGGTTGAGTTGTGGATGACTTGCTTCATAGGGTGGCTTGCCCTCCCTTTTTATAGATGAAGGGAGGGCGTCGCATACACGGGCATTACAGAAGAAGGATGGGGTGCAACGTGCAAAGGAAAAGAAAAAAGAGAAAAAGGACGTCTGGTGGAGTTGTCAGTCCTCCTTCTCGGGGGTCGGGGCGTCCTTCCTCCTCCTGTGCATTGTGTCATCGTGAGTCGTCACTGGTGTTGTCGCGTCACCAGAGCTCTTGCCCATACCCTCATAGTGGACGGAGAGGATGAGCAGTTGATTAGGAGCTGTGTTGTATCGTGTTAGGCGTAACAATACCGCGCTATGTGGGCATGGGTCGCAGCAGACGTGATGTCTGATCCGTCATGTTTAACAATGCGGTCAAGGGGCGTTCCATTCCCTGCACGGTTAAACAGTGTTGTCAATTAACACGCCGGGTTGACAGTGCCACTCATCCATCCCCTGCGGAGTACGGATGAGTGGACATCGGCTGACTTCTACGCCGTGCGGGAATCTTGGCTGCAGTGCCGCTTCTCGGGGCTTGCGATACAAGCCTCCAGTTCCTTCAGGACGAAGGAGGGCGCTGGGGTCGTGCGAATCACTGCTGCCGGGGTCGGAGGCCCAGGGACCCACCTGTTCCGGAGGTGGGTCGTGCGAATCGTACGACCCCTGGGGTTGTGGTTTCCGACCCGTCTTGCGGGGTTGCTTGGGCGTATGCCCTTCGTCGGCCTTGTGTCGTGGGCCACCGGCCCACCTCTGGTCGGCGCAGGCTTAGATGGAGACGATGTGGCCCTTTCGTGGGCCATGATGGCGGTTTAATTAGTGGGCCATGAATCTTTAACCCTAGGGTTTAATAGGCCGGTTATTTTCCCCTGACAATCTTCTACCTGGGCATGTGTATCATCAGTACTTCTCTGTCCTCTGGCTTCTTGATCCTTGCAAGAAAGAAATCGAAGGGTTCAGAAAAAAATACAGGACTACATGATGTGCTAAAATGCAATTTTTGTTTTTTTTGTTTTTTTTTTTACATTGTGCAATTGGGCCGTGACTGCTCGGTGGAACATTCGTCTCCCGCACGCGTCCGTTCGGTGGCTAGGGAACGGTGCTGCTGTTGCTACTCCCGTCTGACAAAGAAAATAGTATGTTTGATGATCTGATTCCGGCGGCTCATGTTGTCAGGTCTCAACCTCTCATGCCCTCATGTTCTGGTTACATTAGCAGATAATATCAAAGCTGCTCCACGTCACTGTACCTGCAGCGCTGCACGTAGGAATACGCGTGGAAACCGGCAAAGCTTGACGGATTCAAGGTTTTCGCAGCAACGGCTTTCAAGTCTTACTAAGGTTTAAATGTGACAGTGGCAGGTGAAGTGTAAGTATGTGGTCGTGAGAATGCTGTGAAACTGTTTTTAAACCCCATATGGCCTCACCCAGCAGCTCATCTGTTCTCGTACAAATCACCCGGCAGATCAAAGGGGCTATAGTATAAGGCATCGTGTGCTCCGTCCATCCAACACAGGTACGGTCATCGATCCCAGCTTGCTGCGCAGGGCTAGGGGGAAAAAAAAACTATATCCATTCCAAACTAAATCAATTTCTAAAATTACACTGAGTTAAACTATTTTAAGTTTGATCAACTTTATATGAAAATACAACATGTATGAGACCAAATATGTACATTATTAAAATATGTTTTATGATGTATCTAGTTATACTAATTTGATGTTATAAATATTTTTTTTGTCTAATCTAGTTAAATTTAAAATAGTTTACTTTTTGAAAGACCACTCTCTAAAAGTTGACTTAATTTGGGATGAAGGAAGTAGTAAATTTGGTAACATTCAGTGTTGTTTGATTATGCTCAATTACATGATCTGACCCTCCCCTGTTTCTATGTTCAAGCTCAGCCTCTATTTGTGTGAACGATGGTGCTGGCAACTATACACTTACGCTTATCCAAGCCACCCCGGGTGAAAGTGGACATGCATATACTGTTGCCGTTGCTGCTCTTGTGTCACGGAGGAGTTGCCGGCATCCATTGCGCTAGAGTTCATGAAGAGAGAAGCCAAGATCTTCGCTCATTGCTCCATTTCAAGCAGGGTGTAACCAGCGATCCACATGGAGCCTTGAGCGATTGGAACATGAGCTCCCACTTCTGCCAGTGGAATGGTGTCACATGCACCTCGACGCAACCATACCGTGTCTCGAATCTCAGCCTCTCCAGTCTAAGTTTGTCAGGCCAAATCAGCTCTTCCCTGGGCAATCTTACTTTCCTTGAGCATCTTGACCTCTCTCGAAATAACTTAGTTGGTCCCTTGCCTCTCCTTGGCCGCCTACAACATCTTCAACACCTTATCTTGTACATGAACAAGTTGTCTGGGAGCATTCAGTTGCACTTACTAATTGCTCCAACTTGGCCATCTTAGATTTATATTCAAACATGCTAGTGGGTCCAATCACTCCGAAATTAGGCCTACTATCGAATCTAGGATTTCTCCTTTTGGGTTCAAATCAACTCAAGGGAAGAATTCCTGATGAGCTTGGCCAATTGATGAATTTAGAAGCCTTAAGCCTAGTTGACAATAGGCTTTCGGGTGAAATTCAGGTGCTATTTTTAGTCTATCTTCTCTGCAATATCTTTGGTTGGCTGAAAACGGCTTGGCAGGAAAAATCCCACGGGGCATTGGGAATCTCAGTGCCTTAATTTCATTGGATTTAAGTGAAAACAATTTTAGGGGTACGGTTGAAGGATTGATCAGCAACCTGACTCAGTTGGAGTACCTTGACTTACACGGAAATGAACTAGAGGGTCCCATACCAGCAAGCCTGGGATATCTTTCGCGCCTGAGACATCTGTACCTTGACAATAACAATCTTCAAGGTTATATACCATAGACGAACATTTTGTTTTTACCATTGAAAGCCTTAGCCTTCAACAACTCGTACTGACCATATATAGCCACAACAATGTACTAAGTACAAGGTAACATAGGTAATACCTCCCATGTCAACTAAAATTGCAGCTTCCGACGAGAATGCTCTGTTTGGCAGGACTTATTTGCGGCTGCGGTTGCGGCTGCTACGGCTAATTTATTACGAGAGAAAAACACTGTTCCAACCGTAGATTCTAGCTGATAAGCTGAAGCGAATAAAAAATTGTCTTGCTTTTGTAGTTCATTATTCTTGTCTTAAACACATCTTTTTCAGTCAGTGACCGGAGGGAAGTAAGATAACTCTGGATAGCAAAGTGACAACCGTATCCAGGTGCGATTCGGAAGTAACATAACTCCAGAAACCCAAGTGGAGCGGACCTGGACAGCGACAGTGCGCATCAAAGAAAAGGTGCACGCAGCACGCTGCAACGTGTTCGTTCCACCAGTCACGCTGAACTGAAGCAAAGAAAATTGGTGCGTCGCAAACGGACGCTGAAGTAGAGTGACAAAGGCAGCTGGTAGTGGTAGATCATACTATTCCCGCAGTCCCCGTCCGGTCCTCCATTTCCGGCGGCCTCCACAACCGCCGTCGCAAGCTCGTCAGATGGCGCGATCGGCTCACGACGAGGTGACCGACTCCGGGGCCTTCGACCCGTCGCCGTCCACCTTCCGGAGCTTCCTGTCCGGGGACAGCTCCGCGCGGTTCCCCGCCGCGCCGGGGAGGTACCACCTTCTACGTCTCCTACTCCTGCCCCTGGGCGTGCCGGTGCCTCGCCTACCTCAAGCTCAAGGGCCTCGACCGCGTCATCGGATTCACCGTGAGAACTCACTCACCAAAGCTCGATCGAACTTTTCTTTGCAGCGGCCCATCTTTCAGAGGATGAATATATAATAAAATCCATTGATTTCTGAACTTGTTTGTAGGCTGTCACGAAACTGTATGTGGCTCTGGACAAATGTGAGGATATTCTAAGCAGGCAACGCTTTCTATGTGGCAATCAACTTACAGAGGCAGATGTTCGCTTGTTTACAACTCTTATAAGATTTGATGAGGTATGAATTTCTTCATAGAAGTGAAAAAAAATATGTAAAATCTAGCATTACTGTTACATCTTCACATCTTGTTGAGTTCAGTCTGTAGGTGTAACCCACTATGTCTGAAGTATTTCGTACTCCCTTATTCTCCTTTAACAAGACAAAACGAAAAGTTATATCCAAATATCAGAAATATATGGGACGAGTACTAGAGCCAACATTCTGCATGCAAAGTTGCTGATCTCACCCAGCTAATTCTTTTTTTGGGTTTTACATCTTTCTTGTGATGGTAGGAGTTAGCATACATGTTTATATGATGTCCCCAACGAGAGTCAGAGCACCAAATGAGTGAGATGCAGAGTGTGAATAATTTGGTGTCAGCATTAAAGCAATGCCAAAAACCGTATGTGGATAAGTGTTTAACAATTCTCAGACCATATAAACATACTGAATATAAGGGGGCACTTTCTATGCAGATGGACGATACCTAGAGTATTGTCATTTACTTTTCTTTTCATTTGAACTTAAAACTTGGGTTTTCCTTTTGGTTTGTGTTCATTAGAAGTTATGATTAAGTTTTTTCTCTATAGGTTTATTCTGTTTACTTCAAATGCAACAAGAAGCTTATAAGGGAATATCCAAATCTGTTCAATTACACGAAGGACATCTGCCAAATTTCTGGCATTAGCAGCACGGTTAATATGGGCCACATTTGAAAGAGCTACTATGGAGGTCACTCGCCGATAAATCCATATGGGATTATCCCTGTGGGCCCAAACATCGATTATAATGCTCCACATGACAGAGAGAAGTTTAAGGCCTAGAAGATTTCCTTTGGTGACTTCTGTGTATGTCATGTTTATTGTTGTAAATATTTGGGATCTGTTTTTGTGCTTGGTCATTGCTAGTTCCATGTGGCAGATGTGGCAACTGTATGCTGATAATAGTAATGGGACATGTATAGAAAGTTTCTTGTGCAATAAATAACTAATTCTTGGTGGCAAGAGCTTACTATTCATGGATAAATTTCACGCACTCTTTGTTGTCTGGTGACTAAAATCTTTTTGAACTAAGACTCAAGAGAGGTGTGCTATTAGGACTTCTGGATATACTAGAAGTTGACTGTATAATCCTACTAGGAGGACTCCTACTTGTATGTATGGGGCCTAGGGGTAGACTATATAAACAAATGGTAGAGGTCATACCATCAACGGAGCCAAAACAAGGGTCTCATCCAAAGTTTGTAAGGAATAATTAGGACCGCTCGAGAGGATTAGGCCACATAGTTCTATTGCACTAGATTCTTGTGTAGACAAAAGAACCAATGGGTCCTATAGAGGGTCAAGTAGGGTTCTGAGAGAGCGACCACCACTTGTACTCTTTTGGAGTTATGCTAATAGAATTTGTGGTTGACTTCTTCAAATCCTAATCTGTTGTCATGGTTGCTTTGATGTTGTCATCTAGCATTTTCTACACGATTTAACTACATAGTTCTTGATGTGGTGTAGGCTTCTGTCATACTTGCGATATCCTTTCAAAGATCCGAAGGTTGCTGCACATAATTAGGAGTATCAGATTCTAACACTCTTGTGTGGAGGGGCCATATATTTGTTCTCACTTATATTCATCTTTTTTTTTTTTGGAGGAACATGCAAGAATTTGCAGTATTTAATAATAAATCAGAAGACTTATATTCACCTTTCAAATTTATTGGAACAGAGAAGAGACAGAGAGAGAACAAATTTGTGTATGCCTGGACCCTTGTTCACTTCTACTCCAAACCAAGGGGTTGGAGGGGATTGAGGGGGTTTTAATCCTGTACAGGTTAAAATCCCCTTTCAACACTCTCCAACGCTCTCCAGCCCCCTTGGATTGATTTGCAACCGAACAAGGCCTAAAGAAGAAAGAAAGGAGAAACCGACGAGAGAGAGAAAGAGGAAAGAGAGTGGAAAAGGAGCTAGTGGGCGACATCTATATGGCCCTGTCACGCCAGCCTGCCTAGCACACCTGAGTCACCGGCATGATAGGGTGGGCCCCTCGATGCGCCACGTTAAAGGTCCATGCCATTGTGACAGCCCTTTTCATGCTAGCCTAAATAGCGTGATAAAATGAGATTGTCGTGTCAGCCACTTTGTGATAAAAAAGGCTCAGATCTGCAAAATCTTTATGAAAGCAGTTAGTATTAAAATATTGATTAAAAAATGAAAAAATACACATAGCAACTCGCCATTTAAATATGAGACTTGTAAAGAATGAGTTACAACCAAATTTTGATTGAGCAATGTCTTCAGTGATCAATTTCTAACCAAGGCTTTTCCCGCTAATGTTATACTGTTATTGTTTGGCTTGGTAGTACCATATTTTTCATTGGATAGTTGCTAGATTGATTTGCTAAGTATTTTTTCATTAGGAATCACCAACTAAGTTTTTAGGAATTGCTGATTGGTAAGGAGTGAGCTGCAACTTATTCCTCGTTGTATTTTTTAATTGAGGTAACAGATTTTCCATCTTCAATTTATTTAGAGATGAGTTGTCAAGCTACGGTTGAGTCTAGACAAAGTCAATGACAAAATTAATAAAGCAACCAAGTTGAGGATGCAAAACTAACATTCAAAGACATGGGACTCCAAACTCCCTATGGTGTTTTTTGTCAGAAGACAAGCCGACATGCCATTTGTCACATCATCTCCATTTTTCATGGCTAGCATGATGTACCTGTGATGCTTACACATTCAAATTAATTTATCTTATTTTGTGGAACATAGTTTTTTCTCTCTCTCAAATGTACATATTGTCTTTATACCGACCATAGAACACTACAACCAAGATATGTGCAATCTTCTTGTCAAAAAGGTTTATAATAAAAAGTGGTTTATGTACCAGGCAAATACAAAAATATATATGCAAATAGTGGAGATGTTTGTAGATTAGTTAGCTCTATTTCTGGCTCAAATGAGTCCATATACCAAGGAATAAATGACATTTGAGTAGAAAGAACAAGATCATGACAATGTAGTGTAAAGTAGAAAATTTTTAGGAGATTGGTTGGAGTGCGCTGAGAAGTAGGAGATGGAATATGGATGAGGGACTCTCATTTGATGGAAAATAGGTGGCAAAATTTGAGGCTTTGGTTGGAGTTGCCCTTAGTTATCGACTTGTATCTAATTAGTAAAGCTGCATCTTTGACCACTTGCTAATTTTGGTTTAAGTTCATTTAGTAAGGCAAGTTTGATCTCATGCTAGATTTGATAGATCCATAATTTATCCAACTACGGTTAAGATACATTGGCTTATATCATACAAATTTGTCATCTTAGTGTTTGTTCACATTTATCTCTGCTTTTGACGACATCTTGCTTCATCCACTGATCGTATCTTAATCCTTTGCCATTGTATTATTAATAATCTGTCTTGCTATAATTAGATCTATGGGCTTATTTTTTTTAGTTTATCACCCTATTACTAACGCTGCATCACTTTGACATGATTGGTAACAACGCTATGCTTTATTAGCTTGTAGATTTGTTTATAGAAAACATAATATCATTTACATGCTATGCTTTATTAGCTTATAGCTACTTTTACGATTTCCTTATTCAATGATTTTATGGTCATCGGCTTTCTAGCCGATTGCTTTACTTTACTCATATTGTATTTATTTTTAAGCCATTGTTTAATGTGCATTGTTTATGTCATGTAACACCCTAAAACTTGCTCATTTTACAATAAGCTTAAATTGATTTAATTTTATATTTTTGTGCACATGAAAATATAGGGAAATAAATTTTTCTCTAAATTAAAATTTATCATAGGGTGTAGCAACTTGTTTGATGCATACATGCTGCTGCATATCTATTTTCTTGATTGAGTGTGTTTTGGCAAAAGCCCAAATAAATTTCTAAAGCCGTATTTCAAAGTGAGCTAGCTTGGAAAATGAATTTGGGAAAGAAAAAAAAAAGAGAAACTTCCTCTCACGTTGAAGCAGCTTGGCTGCCTTTGCTCCGTCCAGGTCTCTCCCTTTCTTTCTTCTGCTATGCACGAGCAGCCCATGGTGGCCCATCGTTTTGCTGTGTCGATCTCTCCCTCTCCTTTCTGTTTTTGCTTGGACAGCCAGGAGGCCAACAGCGCTACGTTGTTACTCATTTTCTCCTTGTCTCGCTGACTGGTGGCTCCGTGCCGCAGTTCCTTCTTCCTCTGTTCGTAATCAGCTTGGACTCAGCCTGGACGAGTCCGACTCGACGCCGAGAGCTTCCGCGAGCATCGTCCCTAGCCCCATAAATAGCAGCCCTGCCTGCCGCACCTGCCCACCTTGCCTAGAAGCAAAGCCGCCGCCTTGCCTCGCGCTCAGCAGCTCGTCGTGCCCTAGCAGCAAGTCGTCGAAGTTGCCACCGCCGCTTCGCTTCGTCGCAGCCGCCGTAAGCAGCGAGACGAGACACTCTTCGATCTCGCGAACTCGTCGAGGTTCTTCTCTCTTCCGTTTTTGCTCTGGTTCATCCGCTAACTGCCGCCGAACTTCTGCAGAACTTCGCCGGTCACCGACGTTTGTCGCTCGCCATCCGCAGCTGCTCCCCGTCGTTGAAACCAGCACTGGTGAGTTCGCCTTGCCGTTCTCCCTCGATTTGTGGCGATGCCATTCGAAACCGAACGCCCCAAGCCCTTGTTCGAGCTCCACCAGCAAGCTCACGCCGCCGGCAATGGCGTACAGCCACGTTGGTCCTGTTCCTGGCCGGCTGATCTTGTTTTCTCCCTCCCTCTTCTATTTTCCACCGTCCAATCAAGATCCAATGGCTCAGATCGCAAGATACCCCTTCGTCTGGCTTTTTGCTAAAGAGACCCTCTAGTTTTCTAATTCTAATCCGCCGTCCCTCCCTCAAAATCTGATTTTATTTGTTTTATTTCGAAATCCCGAAATCAGTATTTACAAATTGCCACTGCAATGTTTTGCTTATAAAATCTTCGTTTTAACTCCGTTTTAATCCGTTCAAGTTGCGTTAGGTTTGTAATTAGATTCTCTACAAGATTAGCAATCTGTTAATCATGTTTCCAAACTTTTAATTTTGAACTTATATTTAATCTATTATTTTACAAAAGAAAATCTTATTTAAATCATAACTCTCTCGTTTTAGATCTGATTTTTGTGATCCAAGCGTCTGTGTGACCCTAGCAACGCGTAGATTTGTTTTACAAACTTTTCATCTTATCTTTATGCTATTGGTGTACTTGTCCTAAATATAATGAAGCAACCTAACGGTGATTAAGGGTGATTACTAATTTATTGACCATTTTTACAGTCGTTGAAAGCCACTAATTAACTTGCTAATTGGAGATCAACTAAACCCTAATTAACCACATGATTAATTAATTAAACATTAATTAATTTAAGGGTTAATTAAGCATAATACAAAACTTAATCAAAACTTAACCAAACTTCACAATTAAGATCATTATCACCTAATTAGCACACAAAACAAATTTCATAATTTTTGGACTTATATTTTAATTATTAAAAATCATGGAAGTTGCCTTTATTAATTTAAAGAGCTATTTATTGCACAATTAATTTTTAATGAAAGCACAGGGTTAGCATTTTTCCTAGGTAGATCATCACTCAAGGATTCCAGAGCATATTTTTGCACAATTTTACTTGCCCAAAATAAAATACAACAAAAAGATGAAAATCAGCTTTTGGAAATTAAAAAGAAAAAGAAAAGCATTTCACTTCTTCCCCGAGACCACCATGCGGCCCGAAATGGCCCAACAGCGCCGGCTCGGCCCGGCTTCACGCCAAGCCTTGAAGGCCCTTGCCTTGGCGGCCCTTCCTCTCCCTTCTCTCGGCCGACAGGTGGCCTCTCTGCGTCGGTCCCTCCCCCTCTCTCTTTTCTCCGGCCAGGACCCGAGGCGGCGGCGCTGCTTCGCCGTCGGCGACTTCTCCGGCGACGACAAGCACACCACTGCACTTCCTTCGACCTCCCGATCCCGACAAGGTGTAAAAGGAGATCGATTGATGCTCGATGGAACCACACCGCGGCCATGGCGGCCGGTTGCCTGGCCTTGGCCGGGCGGCGTTCTCGGTGTTACAGCGCCACGATAGGGAAGGAGAAGAGGCTAGCTAGAGTCGGGCGACTTACTCCAGCGTGGTACACGCCCGGTTTGGTGGGAGACAAGGCGTAGAAGGATGGCCGGGGTGGAGATGATCATGCGGTGGTGTGTTCCGTCGGGGAAGGTGTTCGGCGACTTGGGTGCTCACCTGCTTGAAAACAAAGGCCGATGGCCATCGCGGAACATTGCGAGGCTAAGACACGAAGGAAAAAAGGGCCTGATCGGCTCGTGATGCTCGACCGGGCAAGCTCTCACGGCCGACGGCCGGCCGTGAAGAAGACGACGGCGCTAGGGCGATTCCGGCGATGTCAAGAACTCCGATTAGGCCCGGTGGGTGCGCAAGGAGTTTACGGAGCGGGGCACAAGCAATTGTGGGTGATGGTGGTGCGGTGAACGCGAATTTAACCGGGCGGCCGAGCTTACGGCGGAGGAGGAAGAAGGAAGAAAGAAAATTGGCGGCCCAAGGCATCACCTTTTATAGGGCTTGGGCGTCGCGGTGAGGTGGCGGGAGGGTTCACGACGAGGTTTAGGTGGTTGGCGCCGCGGGTTTGCCGGCGACGACTCCAGAAGAGCCACGGCGACGGCGCGCCGGCGACCGGCCGGTATGGGCGGTGCAAGGTGCCCCCCCCTTTTTCCATTGTAGCGATTGCCCGGCTCAAGATCTTCCTTTTCAAATTACTCTCAACTTTTGAATAAAAGTTCAAAAATTCCAAAAATACAGATTGCTCCAAATTTCATGCTCTACAACTTTCATTTAGAAAGTTTTGTCAGATTTCAAATGGATTTTGAATTTGAATTTCAAATTCAAAAAGAGGGCAAAACCTTAATTTTAAGGATTTCAAAATTACTTTTAATTTTTGAATAAAAGATGAAAATCTCCAAAAATAAAAGTTGTTCCTTTTCTCAAGATCTACAACTTTCATTTAGGAAGTTTTTCATGAAATCAAATAATTTTTGAATTAAAGTTTAAAACTCAAAAGGGGCAATTCCCAATTCAAATAACTTTTGAAATTAATTCAAATTTTATTCAAAAACTTGAAAAACTTTATATACCAAAGTTGTAGAGCTCAAAGAGATGCACAAACTGTATTTTTAGAGTTTTCCCAAATTTTGAATATTTTGAGATGAAATTTAGAAAAGGGATAAAAGGCTTTTGAATTTCAGCTTTTGAAGAAGAATTTCAAATTGGATTTTTGGGCAATTAATTAATGATATTGTGGAACGTTTCAAACCCAACCAATAGCATACTTTCAAAGTACAAACTTCATACTTTGAAATGGTACCATTGGTTAGCAACTTTTATTTAGAAAATCAATTATGGTTAGCTTACCAAAATTGAAAATGAAATTCAATTCCAACACAACCACTAGGGTTAGGGTTTGGGATTCGGATTCAAAATTCAAATTTGGTTCTCTCTTTTGCATCATTTGAATTGTAAAACACGGTTAGGGTGTGAGTCAAGGTTAGCCAAGCACTTGCAAACATCAAGATTGATTTTAGTGGATCACTTTTATAAAAGAAAAAAATTATGAGTGGAATTTAATGACATGCATATACACATACGATATAAAAGAGCTCAAACAACACCCTAGAATTGTAAACTCATTTTAATTATTTTCATTAGGGTTTGCTAATCATGAATGCTTATGCAATGATGATGATGACATGGCAGGTTTTTGGTTAACGTAACACCGGGTGTTACATTATATTCCCACAAAAGGAATCTCGTCCCGAGATTCAAAGCTTAGGGCTAAGTAATGGAAAAGGAAACGTGTCAAGCAAACACATCTTACATGGTTTCATAAGGGAGGTAGAAGGGTTCATATTACAAGTCTCATATTTTCGGAAAGTCACAATTCTTAGAAACGAACCGTGACTTAGGAGAAGGAAGGAAGAACTTTGGGAAAGGCTCATTCAGGAACTTCTCTAAACCAATTTATTTCAAAGGTCATGGCTACGTTTTGCTCCTTCAGTACCATCAAATTTATGGGATAGGGATACCCACCAAGAGAAATAGAAACTTGATACATCATTTCCCACATGCATATATGCCCTCCCGACAAGTGCACCAGCAATTCATCTTTGATTGCTTTTATGGGGATTTCATGCTTTTCAACGAAAGTACGGTTGATGAATGTATGTGATGCACCAGAATCAAATAATATAATTGCAGGGTGACTGGCGACAAGGAACATACCCATTAGAACGGGCTCTCCTGCAAGAACATCTCCAGTTTGGACATGATATACACGCCCAGTCTTCTTCCCGGCATTCACCTTCGAGACATACTGTGATTTACCTCTGCCTTGGTTACGATCTTGTTGGTTACGGATCCTTGTTGGAAGTTGGGATCACTCGTCTTTGGATAAGGACAATATTGAATGAAGTGTCCGGACTCTCCACGCTTAAAACAGGGGACCTCTACCCGGTGGATGGTGCCCGGGGAGCTGGTGGAGGGGGAGTTCGAATACCCCGGGTATTCGGCCGCGAGGATGGGTTGGGGCGATAGGGTGAGTGTACACACTGTTGCTGTGGGCTTCTTCTTCTGCTGCTGTGGGTAGTGATAGGATTGGTGGCTTTCTTTGGTCTTTGTGGATAGTGGGATTGGTGGTGGGTATCTTTGAGTCGGGTGGTATATAACCTTACGGCGTTTACGGATTCCGCCGAAAAAGGTTAGAGGAAGTACGCCGCTCTTCACTCTTCTGTTTAAGCATGGATCTTTCATAAGATATTGCAATATCCACAGCCTCATAAAATGTGGCATTCGGTTTTGCGATAAGGTGGGTTTCAACATCACTCTTTAAACCCCGAATAAAACATTTCTTTTTTTTTGATGTCCGTATCCACATGTTCCGGTGCATCTTGTGATAGATGACTAAACAGATTCACATCTTTGCACTCTTGACCGACCACCTTGCTTTATGGCTAGAAACTCTTCTAGCTTTGCTTGCATCACCCCGTCAGGAATGAAGTGCTGACGAAATGCATCTTGGAACATAGCCCAAGTGACTTGTCAACCAAGCGGGCGACGTGCGACAAAATTTGCCCACCATGCGGATCACGGGGCCTCTCAAGCTGTTGGGCGGCAAACTTGGGTTTCAACAAGTCGGGACAACCCTCTAGCAGGTCAAACTTCAGATTTATAATACGGCCGGTCATTAGCTTCTAGGGGTTCCTCGGCCCTTGTGAACACCGGCGGGACGAGTTTCGATGAAGTCCGCATATGTGATTTCGTCGTGATTCGGCGACCATGATTTTCATGTGGTGCATCACGATTTTGTGCTGACTTATCTCCCGTAGCATACGGGCATTCTCGATGGTGGCATGGACTAAAGGCATCACAGCTTCAGCCAAAGACGGTGGTGCTTGGGGTGCCTGAGGGACCTCACCCCTCTCTTGTGATGAACCAGCGTGAGAATGATCAGACATCTGTTTATAATCAAAACCATATTTATTCACAATCATCACACAAACTAACCACATGCTATTCTGTAGGAAGAATATATAGGACCTATAAGATAGAGATCCTTGGGGCTAGCAAGAATAGGTTTAAATTTACTTAGCCCAACCACTTTGAACGGGGATACAAGTTTAAACATGTGAATTAAACATGATGCATGCTCGGACCTACGGATCGAGCAAAAACTTTTTAAACTAACACAAGCATACTTTTTAGTAATATAGGGCAAAAGGAAAACACATGATACTCCGCTCAAGACCCTCTTTTAAATAGCACTTATCAAGACTATAAGAAAGAATTAAGACGGAGTAGAAGCAATTTGGACCAAACCCCAATTTAACTTTTGGATCCAAAACATTTTGAAGCTTTTGAAAAGTAATACTGTGAGTATCTTTATAAGTACCGCTCTGATACCTCCTGTGGCAGAACCTTCTAAATTAAATGGCCCACAAGCACCTGATATTGTCCCTAAGACCTCTGTCAGCCGTAATTGTGCACCACATAATCTAGAATGTTCCGTCGGGTGAATCCCCGATAAACCACGATCACTCCAGGATCGATACTTACAGAGACATCACAGTATTACAACAGTTTTTATATACAAATACCAGAGTAGCGGAAGACTTACAATAACTTAATTTTACAAACCATTTGTAAAACTTATATAAATCAGGGTAGCATTATTACAAAACAGCGGAAGTATCATTACTTAACCTTATTACAATCAAACAACGAAAGTGCCCTGCCCGCGGGCCACACAACCTATTCCTCGTCAGTGGCTTCTTCAACAACCGTCATGCAACAAGGGCCGTAGCACTCTTGTTCATGCGGTTCACCTGCAACAGGGGTTGAGCAAACCCTGAGTACAAAAAGTACTCCGCAAGACTTACCCGACCAAAAATTTGGGAGAAGACTCGGGAATGCTGGCTAGTAGGAATCAAGGTGAGGCTTTAGCAAGATCAAAGGACTCCTTTGCAAAAGAGACTAAGCCAGTCCTTACTTTACTACATCACTCACTTGTCAACCATGTACCGGATTCAAAACTTTCCATCATCCACTTCCATTATTACTACGATGCCGGGACTCGGATCACGGCTCCCATATCGTGGAGCACACGACGATTCGAATCGCTTTATATACCCAGCTGGGGCTTCCTAGCCACACGATGTATGCTGGACCGAACATCTCACATACATCAACTCACGCTTGCATTTCTCCAGACCAGAACGGGTCCTAGCCACGAGAGTATAGTACACCATCTCCCTACGCCGTCAGTCACCACCGTCGACGGGTGCACTCGTAGTGTGGGTACACGCTACTTCCCGTCCCGGTGTCCGTTCTCGTATGGATCATACAAGGGAGCTTACCGCCATTAGCATGTGACTAGTACTATCCAATAACCTCATGATCCCAGCGCCAAACAACGGACGGTCCTTAACCGACACAAGTGGACGACACTACACCGGGGCACTAGCCCTTCCCCGGTGCAAGTCACTCCACCGACGTCTCGAGTTACTCATCATCATGTTCTTGTTGTATACCATTGACCCCGTCGGAACAAGGGTAAACAACAAGCAACATCGAGTTTTAAATAAATTCCCTTCGGGGATTATTGTTGCCACACTTTTCGAAAACAATTTATAAAACCCTGAACTAGTAGCAAGGCTAAGCGTATACTAAGCATTTTATAAATCAAAACAGGTATCCAGGGTAATATATCAAGGTACGGTAGATGCATCAAGTAGGATATCACACAACTCCTACACCTAATGCATTATCATCACATGAAATCATAAAAGCTTTTCGAAATACAAGGATGGGTTTGTATGCATCCGGGGCTTGCCTTGGGGCTCGACGAAGTTAGGAACAGTGATGACACCATTGAGATCGGGACCAACCTCTTCACGTCGAACACCTTCTTCGAGACGGCGCGCTACACGATTGAGATGCATGATTACGATGCAAAGAATAAAAGAGCATGCGATAATGATGCAACGATTGTTAACCTATCTTGAGTACAACTTTCCTTCACGGTATAGTTGCACTAAGAAGGTATAACTAGCGTCGACGACGATGGACTAGCGATACGCAGTCAACATAAAATGCCGAAGGTCATTAGGGTTAATGACCTAGGGTCATCATTCAATCCTAAAATGAAGCAACCTAACAAAGTGATTAAGGGTGATTACTAATTTATTGACCATTTTTACACTACTAATTTTTGTCCCTATTGCATCGCTTCGTCTTGCATCAAATACAAATTTGATGCGATAGGTGCTTGCTATTGCATCAATTTTAAAAATTTGATGCAATAGGTGGTCATTATTGCATCGAAAAGAAATTAGATGTGATAGTGATTCATGTTGATGCAATAGGGATAAGCTATCGCACCGGTTTCATACAAGAGATGCAATAGGTACAATTTATTGCATCGGACAATTTTGGTTACATTACTATTGATTTTTGTTGCAATATGTACTAGTTATTGTATCGGTTCAGAGGATGGTTGCAACTAAGAAGTACTATTGCAACAGATTGAAAATGCTATTCTCTGATGTAATATATGATTTTTATTACATCGGTTTGAAATTGTTTGATGTGGTATATTGTCGCTATTGGAACACAAGTATCTTAAGCTATCTAAGCTAATTATTAGTATATACTTTATTATATTATGTAATCATGTATTCAAATATTTATATTATTTATTTTTTTGAGCAATGATACTAATTAATTTAGACAAGTGCCTTAGGCTTGTTTTTGATTAGGGTCGTGACTTTGGCTTAGCCAACACCTCGCACGTCAGATCACTACAATAGAAACCCCCGTTCAGCTAGCAACACATGATGTAGTCGTTGCAAGCAACATATGACAAGCATATCATCCGTTGGTTTTCTGGTTCTTACCTTTAATTATTTCGTCTCCATTAGCCGTGCCTACTTATCCACCGTGTGCCCGTGTCTACTCGGACTTTTTTTTTATGTGCCTTCCTCCAGGGCCCAAAGGTCCGCCCGTAACTGCATCCAGAAATTAATAAATATATATATGTGCAACAAAAAAAAAAGTTTCTCAAGACTCGAAAACAAAACCTCCTGCGAATCACCTTCCCACGTTAACCAACTGAGATGCTTCATTTGTTGTGCTAGCTTGCATCACTAACTTAGTTATTATTACTAGCGAACGCATGTGAGTCTCCCCATTACCTGAAGGCTTGAAAACAAATTATTTACACAATTGATCTGAAGTTTTCAAAAAGTTATATAATTCATAGGCCTCACTACATATCTTGAAATCACAAAAAAGGTACAAAGTAGAAGGCCGATTGTAGGGATTGAACCCACCACCTCTTCCCCACGTATTACCTTCTCAACCAATCCATCCCATTGTCACTAGAGTTAATACTAGATACTCTATCCCAAATATTATATTGAACCGAGTTTAAATTGACAGTTTGAAGCGCTAAATGAACTTAAATAAAAAAGTTATCAACTTCAAAGTTATATAATTTTTCAAAATCTACAACTTTTATTTATGTTGTTTTTTATCTGAGTTCATTTAAAAAAAAATTAAACTGCAAATTTTATAAATTCAAATGAAGATTTCCTTGACAAAATGATTTTAAATTAAAAGGTTGTCAACAACAAAGTTACATAACTTTTCGAGATATACAATTTTTATTTGAGTTATTTCTTCATCCGAGGTCATTTCAAAAATTTAAATTTCAAATTTAAGAAATTTAAATATACATTTTTTTAACAACATGATGTCAAATCAAAAAGTTATCAACTATAAACTTCTATATTTTTTAGATCTATAACTTTTATTTTAGTTGTTTTTTCATTCGACAAAGTGATATAACATTGTTTATCTATATTGCATATCCCTCGTGTGGTTTAATAAACTATAAGAGACATATGAATTTTGCGAACAATGTTACTATCAGTTTGTAAGATGAAGAAAATGATCAAAATAAAAGTTGTAAAAATAAAATTACATAACTTTTCGGGATCTACAACTTTTTTGGTCATTTTCTCCATCTAAGATCATTTTCAAATCTCAAATGTTAGTGTTTTATTTTTAGTATTCGACGTCTATTTGTAAAGGCGGCTCTATAGAAGATGTCCTTAAATAGTCCATATATAAATAAAAAACTATATTTGGACCATATATGACCATGCAGCCCGAGGCCCTCTTTGCACGGCCCAAGGCACGAGATTTTGGCCCAGCCCACGCACGGCCCGGCCCGGTGACCAGCGGGCACCGGGCCGGGCACGGCCCGGTGGAGCAGGCCGTGCCTAGGCCGCACCCCCAGCACACGCGGCTCGGCATAGGCACGGCCCGCTCCTGCAAGGAATGGCCTACTAAAGGCCCATTATGGCATCCCCTAATACGGAATCCCTAGTTTCCATTCCCCTTCCTCGCGCCGCATTCTGAGTCGCGACCAACGCCCACCGCTCCTTCTTTGCCGCTCGAGCGCTCCTTCGGGTCGCGACCCTCTCCCTCCTCCCCGCCCTCTTCTTCTCCGAGGGGCACGCGCCCTTTCCTCCTCCCTCACCAGCTTCTTCGGCAAGGCCGGGGCCAGGCACTGGCCACCGGCTCCATCAAGGTTGCGCGCGGCGCATCCCTATGCCGCCGTCGGCCCGTTCCTCCTCCCTGCCCTCTTCTTCTCCGAGGGGCACGCACCCCTTCCTCCTCCTCGAGCTAGGCAGGAGGCTTGGGGCGGCTCCGACGGCTCTGCGGCGGCAGCAATTGCGGGACTCTGGGAGCTCCCTCTTGGGCTGCGGACCGCCCCGCACGCAGGGCTAACCGTGCTCTCGGGCCGGCCCGACGGCCCAACAGGTCTAGCTTTGGGCCATAGGTCGCACGACGCGCCTCAGCCACAGCCCAGGGAGGCACGGCGGCCCGCGTTGGCCCGACCCCCATCGGGACCGTGCCGGCCCAGACCCGTGCCGTGCCGAGCCGGTTGCAATAAATTAGTTGATGATTCGCTTTAACTTTCTATAATTTGGACCGACGAATAAATCCTTTAATTTTCTATTAGTTAATTAGTTGATGATTCGCTTTAACTAAAATGCAATCCTAATAGTAATATAGTATCAGCATATTTTTAATTATTTTTGGCCTTTCAACTCCCGCCTTTCTCTACCTCAGTTTCTTTGGCTTCCCTCCACTTTTTTGTCACGCAAATCGGTTTCCCTCCATTTTTTGGCTGCCACAAATTGCAAACCGCAGTAGTAGTTGGGGGCGCCTAACCTTTCATAGAGATTAATGAGGAGTTGTGTAACAAAAATAGTATTTCTCTATTTTGCTAACTGTCAGCTCCTTAGTCCACGCCATAAAGGTCGTGGG
Organism: Chrysopogon serrulatus; assembly: GCA_015844335.1. Lineage (NCBI taxonomy): Eukaryota > Viridiplantae > Streptophyta > Magnoliopsida > Poales > Poaceae > Chrysopogon > Chrysopogon serrulatus. Next base: position 61,556 of record JADLZL010003825.1, on the reverse strand, counting down.
TTCCTTCTTCCAATCGCACAACTCCACATCTCTCCTTGCGTCTGCCCTAGGACCTTCAGAACGCCGGCGGCGGCAGCCGGACGGGCGGCACCACGGCAGGGCTTCCTAGTTCCTACACCCTCTGCAGGAGCAGGAGTGGCAGGGCGGCGCCACGGCAGGGACCTGCTGCAGCCACGCCTCATTCTCACATATAGATCAATCGACTAGGTTTGGTTATTTTTCTGATACTTTCCTGTTGAAGGTTCTAGAAATTCTCTGAAGGCACATACAGTAGTTCTTGGTGTTTGATTTGTCTCTTCAGCGCTTGCCAAGGACATCCTGCCCATCTTTGGTGGCCCTCATGGCTAGCCCGAGTACTGAATATCCCGATCTGTGCTCACCCGCCTGCCACCGGATGATGATCCGCGCTGCCGTAGGCTTCTGCTCCGACGACCTCGCCTCTCCATCGTGGTGAGCCCCATCAAATCCTACATCTGTCCATTCAGTACGAGTGGATTGACTTCCGGCCGGAGGATCTGGCTTTTGAGTGTTGCACGTTGTCTTACGCAGTGATCGGCGATGCGGTGATGAGATTTATCGTTTGTATCTGTTGATCTTTGAATGGCTTAACTGATGAAGACTGCTATTGCTGACTTAAATAATTCCTCTGTTTCACTAGGGGATCACCACAAGCGTTTGTTCTTGTTGAGCCGATCAATCCACAATAGCGAGTATATAGTAATTGCTTTCAAACCTCTTGACATCTTATAACATGCTGATTCATTTATACTAGACTTATGGTCTTCAATAATTCAATTTTATTTTAATTTGATACCATTGCATCTACTGTATAGTACTGAAAGTTCAAACTGAAGAGCAAGGAAAGCCACTCCGCGTCATGACAAATCAGTACAAGCAATAAAGTTTCTGCCGCACATAAGGTAAATTCATATACTTAGTAATTATTTCTAGCAGCACATACTTTGCACAGATTGACTACTATTTATAGTTTTATTGTAGGCCAACATGAAGATTAGATGAGCATCCTGCTACGTGCTGATCTTCTCGGCTTCTTTTGTAGTCACGTTTGTGGTCTGTTCCTTTCAGTTTCTCCCGAGGCCCTTAGTCACATTAACAAAATTAGATTCCAGATTAGGATCCAAGAGACATTATTTTCTGCAATGATCTTTTACTGTAACTGAACTATAAATCCTAGCTGCGCTACTGCTATAGACTGAAGCAACAAAAACATGCAAGTTGTATACTAGTGTAAGCGAACTATAAATTTGTATACTGAACCCAGACAATAGGCTGAAGAAAACTGATGATTAAACTCATCCACAAACAAACCTGATACATGTACTGAACATGGTCCTTCTGACAAAATCTAAATCTCAAGCACCTAAAAAAACTAGAGAACTGAGTTTTTCCTGACATTGCTCTCTAACTACTATACAGTACCTGAACATTCTTATTCTTATATGATATATGACTTTATGAGCAAATTGTTTATTCATTTATCAGCAAGATCACTTGTAAATCAGTTAATTAATTACATTAATTAATTACTCTGATTCGTTGAGTCTTTCACATGTAGGTTTAATTACCAATTACATATTGTTTCCTATTTTCAGTGATACATACTGCACGTCAGACATGATTTTAATTTTAGAGCATCAAGCACTTGGTTATCGTTTAATCATCCATTAGATGTATCAAAGTTCCTATAATTTATTTGCTTATGAGTCCATTCCAAGATTCAGTACAGTCTAAGTGTTGACAATTCTTGATGACAAAATGGATGCTTGTGATGATGATTACTTGGGTAAATTATTAGCTATGAGGTTGAAAATGCAGAATGTTCAGAAATCATTTTTAGAAACGGATCCAAATCAGTTGCAAGTGTTGTTGTGACTATAAACTTCATCCCATGTTCCCATGTTCAAGTATATTAATATACCTGAATAGTTGATTCAAATCCTACAAAACCAGTAGATTAAAATACTAAAGAACTAGTTGATTTTTTGGCTTAGAGTTATTTTGCCAGGCCATAGTTCTCTGCAACTAATACTAAGAAATTTATTGATTATATTATTAAGCTAAAGTTGGTCAGTTTGGCACTATTGGAGTACTATTACACACTAGTTGGATGAGTTTTTTTTCTTGGCATTGCTCTAACTACTAGTATACACTACTAGGCACTATTGTTATGCAGATACATAGTTTTGTCATTATTTGCCTATAAAAAATTGCAAACCTAGATTAGATGAGACTAAATTCCAGGTTTAACTAATGAGATGTGTGGTTTTTTTCTGCTGCTCATCAAATTAGGCCATCTGCACCGCATGCATGTGTGGACTTATATGTGTGTGTGTGTGTGTGAATCCGACATGTGTCTTTATGTCAATGCTGTCCATTCTTATATGATATATGACTATGTGAGCATATTGTTGTGAGCATATTGCTTATTCATTTATCAACAAGATAGACATTTACATAACTGTTGGTCAATTAAATAATTATTATCTATCTACTAGTTATCACTTTCTTTTTTTTTTTTTGAAAACATGAGCAGGATGACGAACCTTGAACCTTGAGAAGATTGCTTGGACTCTTTTCGAAGGATGAGCTGAATCAAGAAATTTGCAATGACAACAAACCTTTCATGAAGTGCGCTAAGGGTCATTAGTTTAATTGTTTAGTTCTTGAGCTAGCAACCTTTTTTCTTTTTTATTATTGTACATGTTACTAAATGTGGATAATGAAATTAATATTATTGGCCTTTTGTGTAATTAGGAATTTATGTGCCGCATATCTTTCTTAATCAGCAAAACAAATGCAATGTAAAATAGTACCGAGGCTAATTTCGATGCAATTGGTTGTGTTGCACCAAGCTAAATGTGGATGCAATAGGTATTATTGCACTAAGCCTAATGTCAATGCAATAGTTTTTATTGCACTGAACCTAATGCCGATGCAGTAGTTTTTATTGCACCGAGCCTAATGTCAATGCAATAGGATTTATTGCATCGAGCCTAATGCCGATGCAATAAAAACCCTAATGTCGATGCAATAGATTTTATTGCACCAAGCCAAATGTCGATGCAATTACTGCCTCTTGCATCGGTCGCAGAAAACCGATGCAATAGGCTATTGCAACGAGGTCTTTTGCATCGGCTCGCATCAAACGTGAAATTGATGCGATAACACGCTATTGCATCTATTTTGGGTCTATTACACCAAAAATTAGCTAGTGCAATAGGGTAAAAAATTAGTAGTGTTACAGTCGTTGAAAGCCACTAATTAACTTGCTAATTGGAGATCAACTAAACCCTAATTAACCACATGATTAATTAATTAAACATTAATTAATTTAAGGGTTAATTAAGCATAATACAAAACTTAATCAAAACTTAACCAAACTTCACAATTAAGATCATTATCACCTAATTAGCACACAAAACAAATTTCATAATTTTTGGACTTATATTTTAATTATTAAAAAATCATGGAAGTTGCCTTTATTAATTTAAAGAGCTATTTATTGCACAATTAATTTTTAATGAAAGCACAGGGTTAGCATTTTTCCTAGGTAGATCATCACTCAAGGATTCCAGAGCATATTTTTGCACAATTTTACTTGCCCAAAATAAAATACAACAAAAAAAAGATGAAAATCAGCTTTTGGAAATTAAAAAGAAAAAGAAAAGCATTTCACTTCTTCCCCGAGACCACTGTGCGGCCCGAAATGGCCCAACAGCGCCGGCTCGGCCCAGCCACGCGCGCAGGCGCGCGATGCGCGAGCGGCCCGCTCCCTCTCCCTTCTCTCGCTGACAGGTGGCCCTCCTGCGTCAGTCCCCTCCCCCTCTCTCTTTTCTCCGACCGGACAGAGACGGCGGCGGCGCTGCTCGCCGTCGGCGACTTCTCCGGCGACGACAAGCACACCACTGCACTTCCTTCGACCTCCCGATCCCGACAAGGTGTAAAAGGAGATCGATTGATGCTCGATGGAACCACACCGACGGCCATGGCGGCCCGGTTGCACAGCGCGCGGCGGCGCGGCGACGTTCTCGGTGTTACAGCGCACGATAGGGAAGGAGAAGAGGCTAGCTAGAGTCGGGCGACTTACTCCAGCGTGGTACACGCACTGGTTTGGTGGGAGACAAGGCAGAGAAGGATGACCGGGGTGGAGATGACTGCGGTGGTGTGTTCCGGCGTCGGGGAAGGTGTTCCGGCGACTTGGGTGCTCAGCTGCGGGAAAACAAAGGCCGATGGCCATCAGCGGAACATTGCGAGGCTAAGACACGAAGGAAAAAGGGCCTGATCGGCTCTGTGATGCTCTGACCAGGGCGAAGCTCACGGCGGCGGCCGACGGCCGGCCGTGAAGAAGACGACGGCGCTAGGACGATTCCGGCGATGTCAAGAACTCCGATTAGGCCCGGTGGGTGCGCAAGGAGTTTACGGAGCGGGGCACAAGCAATTGTGGGTGATGGTGGTGCGGTGAACGCGAATTTAACCGGCGGCCGGAGCTTACGGCGGCGGAGCAGAGAAGAAGGAAGAAGAAAATTGGCGGCCGGCATCACCTTTTATAGGGCTTGGACGTCGCGGTGAGGTGGCAGGAGGGTTCACGACGAGGTTTAGGTGGTTGGCGCCGCGGGTTTGCCGGCGACGACTCCAGAAGAGCCACGGCGACGCCGACGACCGGCCGGTATGGGCAGTGCAAGGTGTCCCCCCCTTTCACTGTAGCGATGCCCGGCTCAAGATCTTCCTTTTCAAATTACTCTCAACTTTTGAATAAAAGTTCAAAAATCCAAAAATACAGATTGCTCCAAATTTCATGCTCTACAACTTTCATTTAGAAAGTTTTGTCAGATTTCAAATGGATTTTGAATTTGAATTTCAAATTCAAAAAGAGGGCAAAACCTTAATTTTAAGGATTTCAAAATTACTTTTAATTTTTGAATAAAAGATGAAAATCTCCAAAAATAAAAGTTGTTCCTTTTCTCAAGATCTACAACTTTCATTTAGGAAGTTTTTCATGAAATCAAATAATTTTTGAATTAAAGTTTAAAACTCAAAAGGGGGCAATTCCCAATTCAAATAACTTTTGAAATTAATTCAAATTTTATTCAAAAACTTGAAAAACTTTATATACCAAAGTTGTAGAGCTCAAAGAGATGCACAAACTGTATTTTTAGAGTTTTCCCAAATTTTGAATATTTTGAGATGAAATTTAGAAAAGGGATAAAAGACTTTTGAATTTCAGCTCTTGAAGAAGAATTTCAAATTGGATTTTTGGGCAATTAATTAATGATATTGTGGAACGTTTCAAACCCAACCAATAGCATACTTTCAAAGTACAAACTTCATACTTTGAAATGGTACCATTGGTTAGCAACTTTTATTTAGAAAATCAATTATGGTTAGCTTACCAAAATTGAAAATGAAATTCGAATTCCAACACAACCACTAGGGTTAGGGTTTGGGATTCGGATTCCGAATTCAACTTTGGTTCTCTCTTTTGCATCATTTGAATTGTAAAACACGGTTAGGGTGTGAGTCAAGGTTAGCCAAGCACTTGCAAACATCAAGATTGATTTTAGTGGATCACTTTTATAAAAGAAAAATTATGAGTGGAATTTAATGACATGCATATACACATACGATATAAAAGAGCTCAAACAACACCCTAGAATTGTAAACTCATTTTAATTATTTTCATTAGGGTTTGCTAATCATGAATGCTTATGCAATGATGATGATGACATGGCAGGTTTTGGTTAACGTAACACCGGGGTGTTACACAAGTATAGTTGGGATCATCCTTGATGACCTATTCATAATTACACTAAATTTCATATGCATGTGTCCTTCTTGCTACCTATTAAGGATTTCCTAGCTATTGATTACCGATTTCCTTGTCACCTTGGGATATTGCATGTGGGTAGTTAAGCTAGCGCTTTATAACCATGATCTTGTAACTTGATTAATGATATATGCAATAATGGTAAAAGATGACTTTTTAGCAAATTTGGAACCTCAGGGGGTTAGAGTTTGTTCTCTTTTTGGAGATGCTCTGAATTCCTCTTCATAAGGACTTATCTATAAGTAATCATCCGGGACTTAACGTACAGCTGTGAGGGCTACATGGCTCTGGCTCTAGTTCACCCAAGAGACCTTTTCTAGCTTGTGAGAGGAAGGGCCGAATTGGGTATAGGGCAACTGCTGTCCTTATGAGTATAGCCGTGATGGAATTGTGCCATGTTGGAAGAGAGGTCCTATATCCGATGACTTAGCGTCCCTTGCTTGTTAGACGAACTTTTGGATGGCTTTATATGAGTTTTGGTGTCTTGGGAGTAATTAACCCAACGCATTAAAAATCATGACTCACGAAGAAAGAAAGTGTACACCTCTCAAGCAGAAGTTAAACCGATATATCGTCCGTGCCCACGGTTAGGGGCGGCCAAGGGATTCTTATAGAATAGATGATCACCTGTTATTCTTGCTAAATGTTAATTATGATGTTTATATTCTATTCTTTAATCTTGTTTATCCGATCATGTGGTTATGGGAATTGCTACTACCTTGATGCTGATAATTGCTAAAATTTGACATACACTAAAAAGCTAAATGCAGTCAAACCGTGTCAGCTTTCTCGAGCCTCATGAACCCCTCGCTATACTTGTTGAGTACGACATGTACTTACGCTTGCTTTACTTTTTAATACTTTGGCAAAATCCCGGATGGGTACCAGTTGCTAGAGTCAAGAGGAATTTAGGCTTGTGATCAACCAAATACCGTGTCCTCGTGGAGTGGAGTCTTTACCTGAAGATCAGAGTGTCTTTCCGCTAATTGCTCTCTGAGGTTATATTCTTTACTAATACGCTATTATAATTAAGCATTGTCTTTTGATGTTACCTCTATTTGTGGCTATATGTGAGATTTGACTTCCTGGGCTCACATTTAGCGTGTATCTGGTTTTGTTCTTAAAACCAGGTGCTACATGTCAAGACAAAGGATATTCTTAAAAAAATTTGATATATACATAGCATTACTATATTGTTATGTATATTGGTAAGCTAATAGAAAAAAAAACCCAATAGAATAGAATGTTTGGTTATATTATGAAGGAATATGTAATGAAACAGATAGCATAAGTAGATAACTTATATGTTAATAGATTAAAGATTTAAAGTATTTCACATAATAGAGATGATATGGATATTTTTTTATAATTAATAAGAGATGACATGGATTTAGTAGGTAATGATATGGATACCTTGCATAAAGAGGGAACATTTAGTGGAGTCACTTAGTGGAGAATGATATGGACACCTTACATAGAGAGAGAAATCATCTAGTGGGATTTGTCTTTCTAAGAGTTTATAGATAGACTCCAAGCACAGATGAATATAAGTGTAGCTGTTCAAAAGTGCTTCAACTACTTGGCAAGATGTAATCAATAATATGCGAATATTGAATACCCTACAAATTAATTTAGTTTCTTGCTCAAATGTGTCGACCTGCTTTAGTTATTTGAATAGAGAATGTGTGGAGTAATGTGGTTATTCTTTATTATGAGTCTATGACAAAACACATATTCATATTCATGATAATAAATTTCTAACTCAACTTTCACAATAACATTTGTTTATGCGGTACAGTGCATACCAAGTAGATGTTATGCATATATGTAAAATAATATGTCGAGAATAAAATGCACATTGTACACTCTTTAATCACTAAAAAGGCTGGAATAACACCTTGAGGAATTATAATATATCCGCACCGTCCTATATGAATACAGAGGCTCTCTTGCTAGCTACAAAATAACTTATTCTATAACCACTTTGAGTTTCGATAACTACTATACTAATTTACAAGATTATAGTAACTTCTTGCCAAGTCATTTACTATAATTGTTACCGTAAATATCCCCATGTGTCATAGTAACTCAACTACCATAAGTATGTATATTCATGTTATCGTAAATTAGTACAAAAATACATAAATGGAGGTGACTGTAGAATAACTTATTTTGTAGCCAGATATATAAAATAACTGGCTACACAATAACTTATTTTGTAACCACTTGGAGTTACGATAATTATATGCTGATTTACGAGATTATAGTAACACCTTACTAAGTGGTTTATGTTACGGAAATAGCTCCATGTGTTATAGTAACTCAACTATCGTAAATATGCATTCACATTATCGTAAATTAGTATAAAAATTATCATAAATAGAAGTGGTTGTAGAATAACTTATTCTGTAGCCAGCACGGAGTATACTCTCCCTATCTATCTATCTATCTATCTATATATACGTTTGTACCCAAAGTCAAAAGTTTATTAGCACCCTCAAGATTATAGTGGAATATTTGGATGCAAAACAAAAACAAAAGTAATAAAATGGCATATCACAAGGAAATATATGAATATTTATTCAAGTAGTGGAAACACATCAATTAAAAAGGTACATTGTCTTATAACCTAAGATGGAGTTGACTAATAGCAGCAAATCTAGACATTTCTTTCGTTCCAAACAATGTGCTTGAGGATAGTGGTATGACCTATGCACATCCATAGGTGTGTTATGGATGTGTACAAGCATGTATTCCTTGACATCTGATTAGCATGCCAACACATTATTAAAAAATTGCTGGGCTACACCAAAATTTATTCTCATGTACTCTAAGTCAACTCTAGTGTCTGCATTTAGCTGCTATCTTACACATCATGTCCTACAAGAGTGCATCCTTAGTGCTGCTAAGTTGGCAACATAGATTTTGAAGTTTATGCAATAGTTGCCTTCATTTTATCATACATATGTGTGTGAGATAGATATTGTGTGCTTATGACCAAGAGATACTCTCAGAAGTATGGTCTCGAGATCGAGTTGGCTAGTGGTCATGGTTCATAACCACGACAGTCATTAGGTTGTTCGACATGGGTCGATTTGTGGACCTCCAGTGGCTTAATCACTCAAAACACTCAGGGGCATGAGAGATTTCTCCTAGTTTGGGCCATTAAGCCCTACATCCAATTATTTGGGTTTCTTCATGTTATGAATGCTCAAACGAGATTTCTTACAATGGAGAAATAGAGAGAGAGGTGTAGGGGGTAGCACTATGTTGATCTAGTGTTTCATTAGAGTCAAGACTCCCAGTTTAAGTTCTGATCATAAGATCCCTTCTACAGGAGCCCATGCCTTCCCTTATATATCACGGGGGCCATGGGGTACAAAACAAATGGTTATTAACCTATGGCTTCTTACCCTAGGCTTCGGTCGTCTTCTTGGTGCCACTCAATTTGTCTTGTAATTAGGGCTAACAAAACTACAACCACTCCCTTATGCCCCTAATCTAGCCTTGAACTAACCACTAGGTGTTGTCTGCTTTAATGCCTTCCCCAGTGAGCCTTCTCTTGGCTTATTTTGCATGCCAAGCTTCTTCCTTTGCTTAGAAGGGCTGCCAAGTAGGCCCAAAGACTCCCGCTTCATGGGCTTTAGGGACTACCTTTTCTTGGCACATCACACCCCACTGTGCTAAGTTAGTGGCCAACAGTGCCTCATGGCTAAGTAATGGGATGTCAGTATAGTGCTTTTGCGCTTGTTAGGCTATGAGTACCTAAAAGATTCTGGAGCTTGCTTGCTTGGCCTAGGGAGAGTGTTCACCTTGAGCTAGAGTTGGGACAACAACGTGGGTAGTGGCTCAACCGAGCACCCCTTGGCCTAGCAATCCCCATGTCTTTGCTGAGCACCTAAACACCAAGCAAAGGTGGCAAGAGAGGGGGATTTTACTTTCTTGGCTTGCCCTTCTAATATTGGGGACTCTCTCGAGGCTATCTCTGAGCTATAGAGTCATCCATTGTTTGGCAATAGGTGAGTGCAAGCGCATCGAATGGGGGCAGCCCTTGACCTCATGGCTTATTTGGAGAGTTAGATGGGGGGTTAATCAGACTATCATGCTCTTAACCTAGGGACTTAACATACCCCTATGTTAGACTCTCATTAGGAGCCCTTAGGCCTTTAATTGCCTCTTGGGTCACTATTGGGATGGCGATGGAGGGCTTTCTTTGATCTTAGCTTATGGATTGACCAAAGGAGGGTCAAGTCCTTTTGGTCTTGGGTAGGATACCTATCTAAGAATGTGAGGGACACCTTTGTGACTTATCGGTCGGGTGATGCTCTCAATGAGCTTAACCTAGTATACCTGAGTGAGGTCCCAACCAATCCTTTAAAGAACTACCAGCTCTAGGCATCAGTGAGTCACTCTACTTATCTTGCCTTCGATGGGCTAGTTCATTGCCCAGAGACCCACTCTTGTCGATGGGATTGAAATATCTTTGTTGCATGTTATGACTGCTGTGGTGCCCATGTGCCTAGGTTAGAGATCGCTAGTGGGTCCTTCATATAGTTCCCATCACTCTTGATCAACTAGTGAGAGGCCACATGTCATCCATTAGACAGCCTCCAATTCCCTAAATCATGGGCCAGACGAGCCACTGGGCACTTCGCAATGCTAGATTTTTTGAGTGGGGAGGTTTTCTCCAAACATGCCTTTCCCACTACCATTTAGTGAAGTATTTTGATATTCCTCATTTGCCATGACACCTAAGAGAGTTAATGTGCACAAAACACTATGCTTTGTTATAAGCAAACCACCCACCATGTAGTGCCAATCTAAGGGGCATATGGCCACACTCTAGATGCTTAGAGTTTGGCCATCAATCTAGAGTGGAGGATCCAAGAGGGAATGACACCTCGATTCTCATGGAGGGGTGTGTGTGCGTGAATGGCATCAACAACCTTCTTTAGTCAGGCTATCGCGTCCTAGCTTGTCATTTTGATGGGACAGGGCAAGGTTTAAATGCTCAACTCATTGGATGTCCTGCTAGAGTGTTTGCTCTAGGATAATCCCAATTGAGGATCTAACTTATCAAAAATCATGTGGATTGTGTCTTCGGTGGTTGGGGTCAGTCTCCAATCATACTTACTGATGTGGCTCGGTGCTCAGAAGTGCCTGAGGTAGCGAGCCACCCATATCCTGATTCTGTAATACTAGAAGATTGAAGTGGTCATAGCTCAGGCTTTCTCTCATTTACCATAGCATGGGGATGAAGAGTTCACTCGAGCGTGCAACCTTTCCTCAAGGATGTCCCACATTTCCTGGTCTTCATAGATTCAGTTGCAACCTTGCCTCGGCTTGAGTCTGACTCACCTCATCACTTGTGCTAGGGCTTGGCTCCTCTTGTCCTTGGTTGGTTAGAGATATTCTTAGAGCTATTGCCACTATTGCTGCCTCAAGGAGAAAGCATATCGGAGCCATCCCCATCTGGTATCGACATTGTCTAGGACAACATCAAGGCAATGTTATGGCGATGGGACACTAAGATCTCTATTTGTTGCTCTAAAGAAGCATTGGGCCTCTCGAATGTTTTTGTTGGTCTTTGGGTTCAACATGTTGGGGATGTCACTAATGTGGTTGGCGATGGGTGCCAAGTTGTACGCTACTTCGAGAAGCCCTGGTGGGCTAGGAGTTCCCATATGGTTATCGACTTCATGCTGTATGATGTGCTAGTGCTTGACATCTACTTTCCTCCTTGGGAGCTTGGCTCACTCAACCTCTAGGTTTGCCAGCCAAGTGATAAGGTTCTTAGCCTTTTCCTAGAGGTAGGCAGCATGGTTCATTAGATTCATGTCTAAAGGCAAGCATCAGTTTCATCAATGGCTAATTGTTTCCCATGGAGGCAAAAGCACTTCTACTACTAGGTATAGTTGCTAGCCACACATTGGAGTCGCCTCCAGGCTAACTCCCAAGAGTGTTTTGAGGAAGGCAAATAGTGAGGGGACATTAGTACCTATGATGCCCAAGAGGATGATGCTGCATTGTGCCTCTTGACTGATGAGGTGCTCTAGTTTAACTTGGAACACCATTGTGGCATTTTGAATCCTATATGGGAGATCCAAAATAACATACTAAAAAACTAGAAATTTGTTAGTTATAGAGAACTTCTAGCGATGCTCCAACATGGTGGGTTTAGGCCTACATCGAGGCAGATCTGAAGGGATAGCACCTCTAGGTCAATGCACATGAGACCCACAAGGGGAATGATGTTTGATACTTGTTGTCCACTAAAGAGGTTTCCCAAAAGAGATGGAGTTTGCCAATATGGTCAGTGATGTAGTGCATACTCCTAAAGTTGAGAGCTTGGTTCTTTAGTATTTCTTAGTGTAAGCAGTGAAAGTCTGTAAGCACATGGAAGATACCGATGTAGCACTCCACTCGGTGGTAAGTAAGGTATTAAATTCATAGGGAATAGAGGTGTAAAAGATCTCTAAACTAATTCTCCTAAGATAGCAAGAAGAATGATAGCTTAGGTAGTGAGGCTAATATAAGGATAAAGTTTTAAAACTTGTTAACTCTAGCTACTACAAACTTACTTTGGGCACCATCTTACACTTAGTCTACTAAGCGATACTAGATTGTAGCTTCATGCCATAGCCGGACGTGGGAATTACAAAAGATGGTTAGGGCTGTCACCACCTACCGACTACACCTCAACTAGGAGTATGAGGCAAAGAAAGGTAACTATATTTGAGACACCACATCTATATTATGGATTGCTATTCTAGCATTGGCTAGGAACTTTCATCTTTACCAGGAGTCCTCTACTAGACTAGTCATCCCTAAGGGCAAACGATGAACCTGCAAGAATGTACATAGTAAACAAAGATAACTAATTGAAGAGCTTAATATCAAAATGTAAACACAATCTTCTTACTTCAAGTGGTAAGACTGTTGACACCTCTTAATGTTGTCATCCCCAGCCATAACACCAAGAGGTGTGGTATTAAATCATGCCATCATTTAGAATATATAAATAGTATCCGTAAGCGCACAGATCAAATACCATTGTAGCATTTACCCAGAGTATTACCGGGTTGTCATTTATATTTTTCCAAAGGAAGGTCTACAGGGCATACGTGTAAGGTAGCGTGATAACCTAGAGTGTAATGGATAGGTATAACCATGTCCTCACTACTCAATGCAGGGGTAAGTCATAAGATAAATGATAAAGATAAGTATAAATCATCAACATAAAAAGACAGAGACTCCTAGCTATATCATTAGGGTTACTAGCAGAACATCAAGAGATATTCCTATGTTATTCCTAGCTATATGTCAATGCATATTATGGTTAGTGGAGTACACTTAGTAGTCATAGCTAAGGTTAGCATTACATCTATTCATAGTGGACATACTAGGGAAGTTTGAGAATATAGCACGCCCTTCCTTCATACAAAAAGCCCTACTGTGCCTATAAACGGGGTTTGGAATACATAGGACTCAACAGGATTGTCACACCCATGATATACCAAGCCCGGCCTATAGGGTGCATTCATAGGTAAACAACGTATAAGCACCACGCTTACACAATGTTCACCACTCACCCAACGATCAATTAGATGAGCGCTATACGAACCTATGAATAAGTATAATGTCAATCTAACTATACTAAGCATATAACTACAATAGACAAAGAACAATATAAATATGAATATAAGCATGTAAGTATTCATCAATTCAATTGTAGCAATCATATAACTATACAATGATAGAGAACAAAGATGAGAGGAGGTAAGAACTATACCAAATCTAAGCTCTTGATGGCTCCGGAATCCAAGCCTTCGCTTGCCTCCCTCTAGTTCTAACTAGCTATCTAGACCCTAGCTAAGGAGCTCTGATTAGGGTTTCTGGCTAATGATCAGACTTCAAATGAGAAATGAATGAATGTGCCCCCTTCCCGGGGGGTCCTGCCCTGCTTTTATAGCCCTGGGTGATGATCGTGAGCCATCGGATGAAACCGACATTGGCGGACAGCAGAGATTGATCCTTAAAGGCGGTGGAGCAACCTGGGCCTAGACCGGTCGGTCTGGCCTGGTGGCCCCTAGGCCTCTGCTTCGGCGTGGTGTCTTCTGGTGTCTTTTGGAACCTTCCTGCGTTGCCGCTGTGTCCAATTTCATGTTCTATATTCCGATAAGCTCCTAGGATTGCGTCTTTTTCTGTTTACACCTGTAGAAACAGTGAAACACCAAAACTCGTGGAATTTTGTTAGTGCAAACCCTATATCTACTTTGGTGATCGCAATTGCATCCTTTTCATGGCTAGTTGATGGTTGAATTCGTACATTAACGACCGTCAACAAAGATGAATGTAGAGGTACAAGTGTGTGGAGGTCCAAAACTCTAGTACTCTTTCAATTTTGATGTGCAAAGGGATCTAACAACTCTAGAACTCCTTTGATCTTCTACCTTTCTCACTCCCTAATCAACATATAGCTAAAGCTAATATGAACTGTGGTGCTCTACATCTTCTTCTTGAATTCTATCTTTGAGAGAGAGAGAAAGGTGAAGGTCTTCTTTTTTAGTCCAAGCATGATGGTTCAGAGGAGATAAATATGATAATCATTGAAACCATCATCCTCTGCATGCAACAAATAGCTACGGCGAAGGTGGGCCTAAGAGGCGGCAAGGGTGGTGCAATCACACTATGGTGTGCCTGCACCCCTACTAGCCCCTGTCTCTACCACCTTCATGTGATGGACTCTTGGACATGTTTGTGCCTTGTCTATGTGTACATTCTCTATTTTCTTCCATTGTGTGTGTGGACCAAAAGGTGGTTGTGAATGTAGTTTGGCCCATCTTTACAAGTGATTCCTGCAAAACATATACATTAGACAAAAACTTATGGAAATTGATAGTATAAAATCCTATGTTTAAGTTTTATTATTCCTTCTAGTGAAATTTATACAAATGTTGGTGTTATAAATATCAATTACCAACTACCAACATTGGTCGAGGGTGAAGGTCCTGTCAGCAGAGATGACCTCGAGAAGCTCGGGGGCAACACCTCTATCTCCAGCAGTGAGCTTGGTGGATGTTGTGGTACGATACATGGCACAATAGTTGTCATGGGCTCATAACCATGACACTCAACAGGTTGTTGAATGTGGGTCAATTTGTGGGCCTCTAAGCCATACATCTAGAAGTTTGGTGTTCTTCGTGTTAGGAATGCTCATACAAGAGTTCTTACAATAGAGGATAAAGAGAGGTGTAGGGGGTAAAGCTATGCTAATCTAGGGTTTCATCTCAAGCACGCTTGCTCTTCACCATTGCACCTAGTCCATCGGTGCTAAGTCCTTGCTCTAGCTTCATTGCGCCACACAGTCCATCACACCCGTGCCTTTGACTTGTCCTTCACACTAGCACCCTGGTCCATGATAGCCAAGCCATATCTATTGATATTCTCTACCTAGACACATGACACCATGTCATGTCTCATAAACTCCTTCAATCAACAACTAGTTGGGCACTATTAACAACTCCATGTCATTTCACCACCATGGCACATGTTGCTCACACTATATGGACTAATTACCTATGTATCTCTCATCAAACACATATTAGTACACCTAGGTTGTCACTCAATTACCAATACAAAACTATGGGCTTTCACTCCCTTGGGTGAGCCTTCTTTTATCTTCTTTTGCAAGCTAGGATTCTCCCACTATCTATAGGGGCTACCAAGTGGACGTATAGCCCCCACTTTGTGGGCTTCGGGGACAACCTTGTCCTGACAAGGAATGTGATGGTGGTGTAGTGCTTTTACATCTATTAGGCTCTAAGAGCCTGACAGATTCTGGAGCTAGCTTCTAGCTTGGCTTGGCCCAAGGTGAGTGTTCACTTCAAACTAGAGTTGGGACTACTATGTGGGCTATGGCTTGGGTGGGTCTCCCTTTGGGCTAGGAATCCCTACGCCTTGGCCAAGCCCTTGATCCCTAAGTGAAGGTGACTAGAGCAGCAACTTTGCCTTTCTTTGCTCGCCTTATTGATATCAAGGACTCTCTCAAGAGGGCTAACTCTAGGCTACCGAGTCATCCCTTGTTGACAATGCAAGAGGGTGCGCTCGAGCACACCCGATGTTTGTAGCCTTAAAACCCCTATTGATTTGGAGAGCTAGCCAGGGGTTAATTAGTTAGACTATCGCATCGTTAACCTAGGGACATAACATACCCTTATGTTAGACTCTCACCACTAGTCCTAAAATTAACAGCGAACCAACTAGCCTAAATTGTACTCCTGTTATTAAGTTGTGTCAAATGAGCTTTTATTGTGGACCCCTTTAGTTAAAATGGTCATTGGTATCTCAATCTTTGATCTGAGGAATTGAAGATGTTGGTCTACAAGTATAAAATTATAGCATCGGCAAGATATGGATACACATGATTAGATATCATAATATTATGATTTAATTTAATAAATAATTGTTTGAAGTCAGATGCATAATCAATTGAAACCAGGATGAAAAGATTTGCGCAAGGCCTATAAATAGCTAGCTTGGTCCTTGAGATCCATTCCATCCAAACCTTGTGGCTCATACAATTACCTATTGTGTAGTACTCAACCCTCAACCCTCATGGATCCCAACTTCAATAGTGTGTGGAGCATCTCCGAGATCAACATGGCAAAGTCACTCATCACTAGTCACATGACCAACAAAACTTACACAAATGACACAAACAAGAAGCACAAGTGACTTTGTGGATGATCTCCAAGCAATGTTCCCATGGAAGGAGAAGGACCAGGTAACTAATTTATATGTTGAGCTAGTAGTCGAGATGACGATGGCACAAAGAAACAACCAACATGTTGTGGCAAGTAGTGCCCTAGTGAATGATAACTTTGGGATGCCAATGTTGGCTCCACCCATGGACAACATGGACATATTGCAAGGTTTCCTAATGGATGATATGGAGGTCATGAGGCATGTAGACGGACAACAACATATGATGAATGTTGATCCTAAGCAAAGGAGACATGCAAAGGAAGTTTTGGACTATAGATGAGCATAGGTATTTTATTCCGCACTAATTTGGAAACTTTTATCACATCTTCAGTGTTATTTTTAGTATAATTAATAAGCATGTGATCTTTCAAATTTCATACCATAAGATTTGATTTTCATTCATCTTTAGAGTATGGATAGTGCATCTATTCTTATATGACCATTAATCTTATTACAGGAATTTCCTCCATGGTCTTGAAGTGTTTGGCCGTGGTAAATGGAAGGACATCTCCAAGTACTTCATTCCTACAAGGACTCCAGTGCAGATTTCTAGCCATGCGCAGAAGTATTTCCGTAGGCAGGAATGCACCACTAGAAAACGCTTTAGCATTAATGATATCAGCCTCTATGACACACAACCATTGGTGCAGAATAACTCTTCTAGCCAGGGAGAAGCTCACCTTCACTAGCGGTGCTTACAACACAAACTACTATGGCTTTGATGGAAAACATGTTGCCTTTAACGGCCTCACATATGCTAGCCATGCAAGTGACAACAAAGTAGCTACATGGGTTATGGACCAACAGACAACAAGTTCTTTTGTAGCTCCAAAAGAGGCTTTATTCACAATTAGTGGATGGGCATGGACAACATTGACTAGTTTTATATATGTTTTAGTTGCATGTAAAACCTAGTTGGTTGAAAACAATGTATAGTATTATGTGTCATTAGTACCATCTATATGGGCAATGCAATGAAATACTGTCAATGTGTTATTTTTATATTAATGTATCTATTTTGTATGTGTTATATTTTTTTGTCTATCTTATGTCCTTTGTTTAGAATACCATGAATGTTACATTGATTTGTATATGATTATGTATTGCTAGCATTGGTCATATTCTTTTTGTAACACCTCATGTCCAAAAATTGTTATGTCCTAAATCTACAAATGGAACGGATCTGCATGCACGGAGTATCTCTCTCCTACTTTTGTCCTCACTTTATGTAAAAGGGTTAACCCAAATGTGCTTGTTTGGAGTGACAAGAATTATAAGCTAGTCATCATCCTCATAAATTTCCAAGATGGTACTAAACCCACCAACTAGATATAACCACACATAGGCCACATGGGCCAACTACTACATGCTTACTACAAGTCAAGGGTGTTACATGCAACCCACCCCCTTAAGAGCTAATGCTCTTGATAGCTCACCACATATGCTCACCAATTGGGTTTGACATATGGCTGAATCAAGATTCAGGAACTAGCAAGATGAGATAACTCATAGACATTCATAAAATAGATCTACACAAATTCTAGATAAGCAAGCTGACATAGGATACTACTCTAATGAATTTCTAAACAAACCTCATAGTTTCATATGTTTGTGAACAAAGATCTTTGTTTTCAATGTAATTTTATAATCGACTTTACATATTTTTAGTCATTGCATAGCACCACCTGATTCCAGTTTAGCTATCTACTTGCTATGTTCTTTTGTACCATGGAATTGCAATGCGACAACTAGAGGATATATTTGGTTATAATTTTTTTAGAACATAAAGGAATAAGGTCATCATCCATTTTAAGAGTAACTTGGACATTTATTGGTCTTTCTTGAATAGACACTAGAGTGCAACTCCAACAACGCTAGAGTGACAACCTAGGTAGTCAATACTTAGGAATACTGCATGGCGCCGGCCATCATTCTTTAGCATTGTTACCTACAATATTAAGAACCGTTGTAACGGTAGATCATTGCAATCATGGAAAGGATTCCACAAGCACATGGAAATATTGTTGTAGCATTTCAACTCAAGGCCATTCATAGGTGTCATATTTGTATTTTTTTCAAAGGAAGGCTAGGTAAAAATTCTAGTATGAACATGAGCAGAGTGACATGCTTGTATAAAATAGGCCAATGTTCATAACAAGGGGTAAACATGATACGGTTTGAGAGATAGTGGACACACACAAGTAATCCTACTCTCAAGCGGGGGAAGGATGGTGACAGCATGAAGAATGAAAGAATAACGAATAAAAGAATGATCTTATAGGAGCAATGATCCTAACACAGCTAATGTCTAGAAAGTAGCTATTCATACATGTACATCAGTTAGAACTAGACTTGTGCATGAGATGGATCAGAGGCCACCAAGTACTAGTCTGCTAGCAACCTCACATGACAATTTACGTACTTCTACACCATAGTTGAACATGGGGGAGTGCAAGGGATGGACAGGGCTATCACCACTTGCCACCTACCACTTAGCCCTTGTTGGTATCTGTTAATGCCTACTGAATAATTCCGCAAGTGCACGGATATGTTGTAGCACTTCACCGGATGAATATACCCAGTTTTAATATCGAACCCAAAGGAAGATGTGTGAGAGTCTTCTAAATTACAATTTAACCACCTGAGTAGCAAACAAGGCTGTAGAGGATAGGGATATAGAGAAGACAACTAAGGCTTCTAATTTAGGCTCAAGAAAGATATGATTAGGATGTTTTATTAGAGAATTAGATAGAGGAGCACATGCAAAACTGTAACCCGACTACCAATTATTCTCCTACTTGGCCTACCGATGGGATAGTGGAGTATATAAGATTCAACGAAGCTATAAAGTCACCTCCGCGAGCTACCATCAAATCTAGACGATAGGGTACATCTACGAGTAACGGAGTCTAAGCACCATGCTTACACTATGAATACTACTCTAACCCAAGAGCTACAAGGATTAAAGTACTTTAAAGAGTCACAAACCGGTAAAACAAGATAAACAATGTTACTTACTTGAACTAAGAAGTCGATTCCGAAGCAATCTTAGATACAAGCCGTAGAGGTAGCACCGATAGGCCAATACTCCTCCAAAACTCTCTCTTTGACTCTATCTCTCTATTTTTGATATAGAACTAGCTTCTAGAGGTATAGAACTAGCTCTCTCTTGGAATGCTAACTCGAGAGGTCATCCATTGAAGGGACACCTCCCGGATCCTAACTAGGGTTTCTCGATAAAGCTCTTCTTCTTCAGAATGGATCCCCTCCCGGGGGGGGAGGGGGTTGCCTCTCTTTTATAGCCTTGGCGAATCAACGTGAGCCCTTGGATCAAATCGACATTGGTGGACGGTGGAGATCAATCTTCAAGGGCGGTGGAGCAAACCAAGCGAACCGGGCCGTGAACGGGCCAGGCCCCAGACCGGCCGGTCAGGGCCAGACCGGCCGGTCTGTCTTGGTGGCCGCTGGTCCTCCCCTTCAGTCCAGTGTCTTCTCGTCCCTTCTGGAATCTTCCTGTGTAGCCTGGCGTCCAATCTTGCATTCCATGTTGCGTTATAGCTCAAAAGTGTGTCATTTCCAGTGTATGCCTGCAAAACCACTGATTCACCAAAACTCGTGGAATTCGTTAGTCAAAGCCCTACTTCTAGGTAGATGGATTGGTTTTATATCACTTTGGAAGGTTAGTTGAACGGCTGGATTTGAACGTTAAGGACCGTCAACAGCTGTGGACTATGAAATGAATCCATTGGCTCCATTATATTTGGGCACCACGCCTGCATATATGGAAGCATCCAAGTTGCCTCGGATCTCCCACCCTACGGATGGAAAAATAAAGAACTTAGGACTACCCTAAGGTATGACGATCTACCACCCTAGCATAGCTCTACTCCTAATCATCTAGATGTATGAACGATTAAGAAAAGAGTTCTACATTCTATCATGATATGAAAACTATGAACTAGTTCACATATCAAGATCATCCCATAAGAACTATGAGCCTTATATGCTATGATCAAGGCATACAAACTATATTCTAATTTATATGACAAGATTATATCAAAGAACTATACTCTAATTTTAGAACATTGCTATATTGATATAAAGAGAGGAAGAACATGATGGAAAAGATGTTATTCATACCAAGAAGAGCTAAGATGTTCTCCTCTTACAAGAGAGAGCCTTGCTCCTCTACTACTTCTAAGGACTAAAGAAAAGGTTGAAAATACACTTGAGAGTAGTAGTGTAGAGTGTAGTGTGGTGTGTTGTGAGTGGGGGCTCCTCCCCTCCTTTTATATCTTCTTCTGGTTGGTTTGGGGCCAAGGGGAAGTTAATGCAACCTGGAACCACCTTCACAACCGACTTAGGGAACTGCCTGCCGAAGCTTAGCCCACCTGGTAGTGCTAGGGGTGCAGCCGCACCCTGGTGCGCCCGTACTAGGGGTGGCCCCTCGGCACTACCTTGCTCTAGTGGGTTGTGGGTTGATCTTAGGCTTGCCTCTAATGGTGGTTGGGCCTGGTTATTCTGTTGAGTGGGCATTCCCTGTGAAACAATAATTCTCCAATACAAGTGAAAATAGGTTGATAATAAAGGCATATGTGAGTAAAACATGTTAGGTTCCCCTTTTTAGACAATAGTTTGCAGTAAAATATTATTGATAGTAACCGCCAACACCAGCTTTCATTGAACTGATGATTCTAGGCATCGTTGGCCATGACAAAAAGATGGGAGAGAGAGGAGGCGAGGGTGCACCCATCTAGGGCTTTGGAGATGGTCGCACGAGCGTAGAGGCAACATGAGGCTTGGTCTAGCAGCTCGGACCATTGGCAGGGCTCCAGCGAGCATGTGTAGGGTTTAGGGAGAGAGGGAAAAGAATACGGTACCAATGGCTTCCTTACCCTAACGTAGAGCTTGGTTAAGGGTTCTCACCAATAGAGAGGCTGCCGCCGTGAGATTCAAGATGGCAGCGATTGATTAGGGTTTGGAGTGGCCATGTCTTGTGCTAGGGCTAGGGGGCATGATTGTGGCTGTAAGATGGCTTCCTAGAGGCGGCAGAAGACGGAGGTGCCTTGGCGTGATCCCCACACGAGAAATCCTAAGAAAACCCTAATCGAGCATGAGCTCAAGTGGAGTCCGGGTCGAGTCCGACTGGAGATAGGAGACACGACCGCTGACTCGTGGGCTCCCCCATCAGCGAGCGAAGACGTGGGGCCCAAATGATAGACAAAGGGAGAGACAGAGAGGAGGCACGTGTGGGCATCTCCACTCGGATTGTGAGATGGGCCTTGCCCGCGTGCGGGTGAGAGGAGGGAGGTGTAGCTAGGTCGTTGCTTCGTGGCGATCTAGGCTTGTGGAGCTAAGAGAAAAATGGTGTGCTTGGGCCTTGGCCTCACTGGGCTGAAGAGGGAAGGAAGGAGGGCCACTGTGGGCCACAGGATGGAGGGTGGTGACTTGGGTCACTTCGGGCCTAAAAGAGGGAGAGGGAGGTTTTCTAATTTTTCTTTTCTTTATTCAAAGACTTTTCAAATCATTTGAAAAGCATTTCAAACCATTTTAAAATTTCTAGACAAAGCCATGCATTACAATAAATCCAATGCAGCAGCATGCGTGCAAAAATAAGTTGCTAAACCTTATGATTAATTTTAATTTAAAGAAAAATATTGTTTCATATGTTTCATGGGCACAAAAATACATAATTAAAGCATTTCAACTCTATTTCAAAAGATGCAAATTTTGGGTGTTACACTTGAAGACTGAATTGTTAAGGATTTTTTTATTATCAATTTTACCATCAATATTTGGAATTGCTCCTTGGTAAGGAGTGAGCTACAACTTTTTTACTTTTCTTTTTTTATTGAGGTAGCATACTTTCCACCTACAATTTAACTAGAGATGAGTTCTCAAACTGTAGTTGAGACTAGACAAAGCCAACGACAAAATTAATAAACCAACCAAGTTAGCCCAACAGAGGGAATATGGAAGTAAGGATTTAAGGATGCAAAACCAACATACAGAGATAAGGGATTCCAAGATCCCTCAGCCTTTTTTGTTAGAAGATGACAAGCCGATGTGACATTAGAAGACGATCGGCTGATGTGACATTCGCCATTTCCTCCATTTATTCATGGCTAGTATGATGTATTTGTGGTGTTTATGCATTTGAATTAATTAATTTATCTTCTTATGTGGCGAATGGGCCTATGGTCTAGTAGTAGGACTGTCTAGTGAGATGCTATCCACCAGGGATTAAATCTTGGGGCTTGTACCTTTTTCTAGAATTTTTCGGGATTTATCAGCATTACACATTAAGTGGTAAGCGATATTCCCATCGACGATGAGGCACCAGTGGTGACTTCAGGAATCTTCAGATCTGCCGAGTCAGTCCTTTGGAGGTGCTCATAAGGATAGAGTTTATGTACATGTGTTTATACGGATGAGTGTGCGTGCATGTTGTAAGCATCTGTGTTGTACTATATAATTCTCAAAAAAAAATTTATCTTCTTATGTTTTTTCCAAAAGGTACATATTGTTTAATTTATGAGAAATTGCCAATGGTAGTACATTGCAACCAAGATACATATATATGGCTGGAAAATACAAGAATATGTATGAAAATAGTGGAGATATTTGCAAATTAGCCCTATTATTTGCTTCAATTTGTTGGTACACCAAAGGTAAATACCGTTTTCATGTCAGTGAGTTGTAGATCATGCTTTTATATATTTATCATAATAAATGACATATTTGAATACAAGCTGTAAATAATTTTCATATCTGAGTGCTATATTGAAGAAATATCTAGTTGTAAATACAATAGACTCCAACACAGATGAATGCAAGTATATTTTGTTCAAAAGTAGTGTACCTAATACGTGGAAAGATATAGGCTATAATAAGCGAGTATCAAATAAAATGAGGACAACTTGTAGACATTTGAAAAGAAGTGCTGAGTTAAAGTGATAGTCGTTCAGGATGAGTCTAAAAAAATATGTATTCATTCTGATATATTTCTGCCTCAGCTTTCGCACTAACACTACTTATGTGGTACAATGTTGTAACACCTCAGCTATGAACACCACCGGAGGCTACCAAACAAAACCTAAATTCTACTCAGTTTAGAAATTATTAAAAATTTCAGCAAAGTTCCCCCAATAATCTGAGCATGCATATAGGCAAAAGCATATAGCATTGATGG
The DNA here is from genome assembly GCA_015844335.1 of Chrysopogon serrulatus. NCBI lineage: Eukaryota > Viridiplantae > Streptophyta > Magnoliopsida > Poales > Poaceae > Chrysopogon > Chrysopogon serrulatus. The sequence continues at coordinate 37,752 of JADLZL010003825.1, read as the reverse complement.
TATAATCTCAAAAGTAAAGACAAAAGCTTCATGACGCAAACCAGCAATAAAATAAGGGTCCGTTTGGATCCAATGAACTAACAACTAGTTCAACTAGTTGAGTTTTGTGGACTAGTGAATTAGTACTAGTTGAGCCTTGGATTAATCATTAATTCACCCACTAGTTTACCTACTAGTTCACTTGTTTGGATATTTATGAACTAATTGTTAGTCAACTAGTTACTAGTTCATGGGATCCAAACAGGGCCAACCATTCCAAGCAAAGATTATCTCATCTAGAATAACCTTTATAGTTAAACAATTACAAGTTATAGAAACTATGAATTAAAGAAATAAGCATGTTTGACTAAGTAATTGTGCTCATGAAGGTGCTACTCCTAGTCCCATGCACATCACAATATAATTATACCTAAAAATCAAATAAACACAAGGGTGAGTAAAAATACTCAGCAAGTACAATTATAGTGCCTAGCTTGAAAATTCATAGAAAAAATATTTTAGCTCAGGAAATTATGAAACTTGTTTCATATTTTTCTAAAACCATGCTCTATGTTATGGTGCCTAGCTTGAAATGGTTTGAATCATGGTAGACTCATTTTGGTGCTAATTTTCTAGTAGCAGGTCTCGTATCGATTATAATTAGCAAATGTGTTGCACGAAACCCAAATGCATCTTAAAATTACACTCAGAATTATTCTAACTTGTGTACAAAAAAATAAAAAAAATCATACATAGAAATTCCTTTTTTATATTATATATTAGAAAACAAAATAGGAAAGAAGGTCCATGGCTATTTGTGTGTGATAAATTTCGAGTCCAAAGGATGTTGTTGTGGGCCACACGGACTCTGTCATGCTCTGCTGCTCGCTACAGTTGAGTAGGATGAAGCAATGCAATAACTGCCACCATCGACCAATTCCTACCGCCAAGATTCAAAACACACACAAACACACAAACCGACCAAGAACTGAGCCCTTGAATAACTTAAAACACACACACTCACACAAAAACCGACCAAGAACCGGCTCCTTGGATAAACTAAAACTAAACTAACATGGACAAGACATGAGCATCCTCGGTTGCCCTCGATCACACGAACTCTTTTCCTTCCTTCAACGTGTGATCACACTATAATGTTGAACATGTTTTTATGAAAACATACTCCCTCTATCTTAAAAAAGGATTGTTTTAGGTGTTCGTGCCACAAGTTTAATTCAATTTATAGAAAACACGTGCAATATTTATATATCCAAATAAATTTGTTAAAAACTAGTTTTAAAGATCTTCCCGATAATACTTGTTGTGTAATATAAATATTATTAATATTTTTAAATATAAAATTAGTCAAAGTTATTTTTTCAAAAGTGAGATGACTCTTTTTTTTGGACAGAGGGAGTAGTTTGTTGTGTGTTTTTGTCCGCCTTTTTTTACTTCCCAAAATGCCTTTGTGCCCTCCATGTCTAATATGTGCTCACAACAACCCTTACTAGTTACTACAACAACTTGCATCCAACAATAGTACGAACTCCGATTCTAAAGTATACCAAGTTTTGTTGCAACGTATAGATGTATTTATTAGTATAAAAATTAATAATAGGAAGGGTAGATAAAAAATGAGTAAGAAAAAATAGAAAATATTTTTTATTCAGAAATAAGAATGGAAATAGAAAAGTAGAAAACAAAAATAGAAAAAGTACTTTCAACCAGCCAGACGTAACTGAAACAGAAAAAAGAAACAGAAACAAAAAAACAATCGTTCAGATAAAAGTTAAAGGTCAGGAATAATAAAACATGGTGCATTTTAGAAATAAAAAGAATATTTGAAAGAAACGCTTCACTCTTTAATATAGATATAATTCATACTATATAGATATAGATATAGATATAGATATAGATATAGATATAGATATAGATATATAGATTGAGACATCCCTCTAGACAAAAGGTAAGGTTAGGAATAACAAAAAAAAAAAGTGTATTTTGGAAATAAAAATATGGTTGAAAGAAATGCTTTCTTGTTTAATATTAGATATAGATATAAATATATTTATATATAGTCTTTAATATTAGATATAGATATAGATATAAATAGATAAAAAACATCAATTCGAATAAAATTTAAAGGATGGGAATAATAAAAAAAAAGTGTATTTTGGATATAAAAACATCATTGAAGTAAACGCTTTCTTTGTTTAATATAGATATAGATATAGAATAGATGGATATAGAGAGAAGAAACAGAAACGAAGAAAAAAATCCATCAGGATAAAAAAAAAGTAAATGTCATGAATAATAAAAAATGTGTATTTTGGAAATAAAAATGTGGTTGAAAGAAATGCTTCTCTCTTTTAATATGGATATATATATATATATATATATAGAAAAAGAGATAGAAAAAAAAGCAAAAGAAAGAAAAAATTAAAGGTTGGGAATAATAAAAATGTATTTTAAAAACATGTGGTTGAAAGAAACGCTTCAATATTTAATAGTAGATATAGATATATATAGTCTTTAATATTAGATATAGATATAGATATATATATATATATATATATATAGAGAGAGAGAGAGAGAGAAAAGAAAAAAGAGAAACAAAAATAAGCATCCGACTGGATAAAAAGTAAAAGTTGCAAAATAATAAAAAGTGTATTTTAAATGAAGAAATGGTTGAAAGAAATGCTTCGCTATTTAATATAGATATAGATATATAGATTGAGATAGAAGTAGAGATAGAAAAAAAAACAACAAAAACAACAAAAACATCTGTCTATATAAAAAAAAGTAAAGGTTAGGAATAATAAAAAAAATATTTTAAAAAAATATATGGTTCAAAGAAACGCTTCAATATTTATTATTAGATATAGATATAGATATAAATATAGATACATATACAAATATAGATATAGAGATATGGAGTGCTCCCTCCATATGGGATTTAGAAGTTGTTTTGGACAGTGACATAGTCTCCAAAGTATAACTTTAACTTTATATTTTTATAAAAATACTCATCACAAAGTGATATATTTATATTTTATAAAATTATTTTTTAATACAAATCTATTCATATAGTTTTCACATTTCTAAACTTAATAACTTTAAAGTTTTTTATGATTTATGTTCCCAATGTTTAACCAAACCAGTCCAAAACAACCTCTAAATCCGATAGGAGTATATAAAGATATGAGATATAGATATAGATTAGTCGATATTATTGATCATCCGAACTAATATGGATTCATGCCCCTACACAAAATTTTCAAAGTAACTACTCCCTCCGTATAGAAAAAAAATATCATTTTGGACAAGGTTTTGATCAAACATTGGAACATAAATCATGAATAACTTTTACATTGTTGAGTTTGAAAATATGAAAACCATATGAATAGAATTGTTTTGAAAAATACTTTCATAAAAGTATAAATATATCACTTTGTGATGAGTATTTTTATAATAATATGAAGTCAAAGTTATATTTTGGAGACCATGTTATTATTTAAAACGATATTCTTTTTTTATATAGAGGGAGTATGTTAGCCTACATTTTGCTACATAGACATGATTTAGTAGGAACAACAAAATTCTAAAACTAGCGCCCCCCTCCTCTTCGTGGGCTGCATGCAGCGCAGCTCCGTCGGCCCGGCTTCTTCTTCCTCCCGCGCCCACTTCTTTCGGCCCAGCTAAACGCAACAGCAGCAGCAGCCCAGCTTTTCAGCGCGCTCCAGAGCAGAACATGCACGACGAACCAGACGAGACGACGCCCCCGTCTGTGTTCATCCGACGCCGCCGGCCGTTGGTGAGCTCGGAATCGGATCGTCTCCCCGCCACCGCCTCAGATTTTGCTTTGCGGCAACGTACAAGGCTCGGACAATCGTGCTGGTGCAGTGCAGTGCCGGGACCACACCAGTTTGAGCTTGGATGGATATTCAAAATATTGTGGAGGGATGTTCAAAAGAAAATGTCTTGGCAGCGTATAAGTTAAGGCACGCAAAAAAAAATAAATAAAAATCATACTGCAATATTCTCTTTCAGCTTTCACCATTAATTTTTTTTGTCACTTGTTGTCAGCATGGTGGTTTCAAATATAAAATGTTCTTAAGATACTTATGATAGATGGCAAATCCTAAAAAAATTCATGACTTTTATTTGATCTGCCCTTCTCACTTGTGCTAGGGCTGTGTTAGAGTTACAGATGACTTCTTCTGCTTTGCCCTTTCACTTGTGACTGGCCTAGCTACGTTCAAATTTTACTAACTAATAATGCATAAAAAATTCAATGAAAATTCATTTTTTATCCAAAAAATTAATAGAAATTCAATTTTTCATCCAAAAATTTAATAGAAATTTATTTTTTTATAAAAAAATCAATGATACATCATAAAAAAATTGTTTTTACTTATTTATAATGTGTCATCTATTGCTTGGCCTCCCTTATTCAAGAGCGCTGGTTCTACCACTAAGCATAAATAAATAATCCCTCCGTCCTTAAATAACTGTCGCTTCGCTTACCGAGAAAGAAATGCCGGCAATTTTAATAAAAAATAAATATCATCGATTAGTATCATAATTAGTATCAGAAAAATCTTTCGATCTAGTTTTTTTAACAAAATTATTTGGAGATATTAATATTGCACGCATTTTCTATAAATCAAGTCAAACTTGTGGCACGCATCCCACGGCGACAATTTTTTGGGGACGGAGGGAGTATGCAATAACTCGTATAAGCATCAGATCATTCGATTAGCATGACTTGTACAAGCATCGGATCGTATCATACAGCCTATAGGGATCATATAACAGTGCCCTTGTAGCTTGCGTCCGAAGACAGCTCTCATTCTTTTCTCAAAGCCCCGCTGCTTAGGTGGGGAAAAAATTGGGCCAGCAGCCGCTGGGCCTGTTGGGCCGTTAAGTGGAAAGGAAAAAAGAGTAGAAGAATGCATGTTTTGGACTGAACAGTTGACATTGTATGTATTTTTTGTTTTATTTTCTTCTTTTCTAATACACATATACATATCCACTATATATCAATTTTATTAACAGAAAAGTTGGGTATTTTTTTGAAATTAAAAGTTGGGTATATTTGACTATAAATAACATTGAATACAAGGGGTCCTTCACCTGCAGCGCATTGGCATTTATCGCCGCTAGGAACAACCTGACAAAATCACCTTTGGTCGCCTTGTGCTTTGAAGCCGCCCTGGCGCTAGGGAAGGAGCTAATGCTCAAATCTTGGCCAATTAACAACTTGTTCCGATTAAGATTCATAAGAAAGCCCCTGAAACAAGTGCTAGTGATAAGAAACATATAATAAAACTTTGAGAAACAACACTTGCCACCAAAAACAACGAGTTAGCTTAAGAACACACAAAGTATGATGACAAAGAATAATTAAAGAATGCAATGCATGAAGAACACATTCGTAATCTATCAAACTCTTATGCTTCCCCCTAAATCTCACACCGTCCCCCCGAAATCTCACACCCTCTCTCCCCGGCCCTTTGGCATATAAGCACCAAAAAGAGTATTAATCTAAGCATCAGAGGTCGAAGGGGGAGAGTGAAGTGAACCGGGATTTCAAAACTTGAAATCCTGACTCTCTTGCCCCTCTGTGATAGTCCCAGGATATCTCGGCTATCACGGGCATCCACTTTTCAGATGATTACAAAGTCATACAACATCAGAGTACAAAAATAAGTCTAATACAATAATCTAAGTACAAGCCCACTGGGCTAAAACAAAACAAAACACCGATAAACTACTCGTAGCAGCGAAGCATGATGAACATCCAATCCACAGGCATCCTTGAGAGTAGATCGCAAACCAACTACTAATCTCAACACCACCGCAAGTCGAAAAAAAACGCACACCATCGGATGTGTGCGGGGCCATGGTCGACACCGAACGAGCTTTGGTGGAAAATAGAAAATAAAGGGATCTCGTGATCCTAATAGTTTGGCTGTAGTTTGCATCCTAGCGCATGCGGAAAAGCATCAAAAGTATAGTATATAAGTCTTCAATAATCCCAAAACCACACTCTCATTCTCACATCCACTCATCATCACATCACACCTCTCATCACACAACATCCCTCACATCACCCTCATACTCTCGCCTCTAGCGAATCGTCTCAACGGCCTCAAGCCGGACCTAGCTTCAGAAGCAAAGCACAAGAGAAGACTAGCGGGATGAAACAGTTCACGGGGGTGATCATGACCGAGATCGCGGCTATACGTATAGTTTTAACTCTTGTGTACACTGTACCCAACAGAACACCATCATCGACCTTGGCCGTGGTCTAAGCGAACACCGCTCAAGAACTAGCGCATTCCTTACCAGCCTGCCCCCAAAGTGGAGTAGCACACGGGCGCAACGCATACCCTTGGGATCGTGATTAGGGTAGCCGGAACAACCATCGGCATCCTTCTCACTTGTGCTCCTAGGGCAAAACCCCCCGTGCACCTCTGCTCCAACAGAACCGGCTTAGTCCGCACTAGCCCAATAGAACGGGCCCCGCCCATTTCGTGGCCTGCGGGCGTGCACGTTTGACATAGTCCCGTGTTCCGGGCATGCAACCCACGACGGTCCTTAGTTGGCCGAGCAAGCACCTTCCACCAATCACATGTGGCTCACCTCTCTCGGGTAGCCACCTCCACCACGCCTATTCCAACACCACAAACCAATATCACCACACAAACCAGATATGGGGCACTCCATGCCCCTAGGGCACCCCCTCCCGTAAGACCACCTCTCACTCGGCCGATATCTCCAAGAAACAGGGGGGTCAAGACAAGAAATATCTCCGAAACTCCTCATATCACCACCACCCATGCGGGATTCAATGCTCCCGACGCCTCACGTGCCATCTATCTCGGGAAGTCCCAAGGACAACCCCCAATCACCAACCCCAATCACAGACATTCCATCACACATCACATAACAAGGTATATATGTAATTATGATGGAAGTAAATGCAAGCAAGCAGACAAGCATATAAATAAGTGGTGAGCACAAAGCTGGGTAGTCAAGGTGAAGAGGTTTCAAACAAGGCAATCAAGGCTCAGGCAATAGCATGCATCACATATACTAGCAAAGGAATAAAAGTAAAGCACTAGCATTTCTAATTGCAATGCCTAATAGGACTCTCTAAATAAAGGTGCCGCCATGACACCCTGCGATGTCGAGGAAGTAGTGGTTCGTGTCTCTGGAGGTCGAGGTCGTCCACCGTCGGGTCCATCGCCTCCGGTGCGTCGCCGAGTCCATCTCGAGCTCAACTCGCCGCTACGCAAAAAATAAAAGGTGGACACGACTAGCAATAAGAACCAAATAAGATTGCAATAAAAACTTACTCAACTAAGCAAAAGAATTGCACTAGGAGGTGGAGGAAGATTTTAGAAAAATTATGAAATTGGTTTCATAATTTTTAGAGTTGTGATGAATTTTTGGTGAATTATGGAAGTGGACCCGAAAAAGAGAAAGACGGAGAGGAGCCGGATGGGCTTGATTACTGGAGTTGGTCCAGCAGCAAGGAAAGGAGGGAGCTCGTGCGTGGATCATAGGCCGATTCAGGCCTAGTCCGACCAACCGGCCCAGAGAAAAGGAGGAGGAGGAGGACGAACTGGGCTTTGGGACTGGGCTGGTTGCACAGAAGAGGCCAGCAGACCGATCATGCTGGCCTGCAGCCCAAGATGTCAGGATACTACGCTGGCTAAGTGTTCGACGATATGCCTGAAGGGCTTCGCCGTGTCTGCGACGGTGGCGTCGGAACCGTGCCACCACTAAGCGATCTCGTGCAGGGCAGGGCACTGGTGTGCAAGCCCTGGTTGACGAGGTTCGTCCGGCGGCTGTGCGTGTGTGAGACGTTACGGTCGTCCGGCGGCCATAGGGGCCGTGTTGCCGGGCCATGTATGTGTGTGTGTGTGTGTGTGTGTGTGTGTGTGTGTGACGAGCACGGGAGGCTGCATGCTGGAGCTGTATGTGTGCGTGTGCTGCATGGTGGTAAGTGACCGGGCGTGTGCGTGACGAGAAGTTGGAGCAGGTTGCCTTGCCGTTCGGCCGCTGTGGCTCGGCACGCGTTCCTGCAGGAGAGGCTCATTGGCACGAAGGCCGGGACAAGCATGTGCGATGGTGAGGTTGGACAAAGGGAGGCTCTTTCGGTGCTCACCGGCGGGGCTTTGTGCTGGGTGTTCACGCGGCGCAGGTCGGGCGATGAAGCGCACGCCGCGGCGTTCCCGAGCGGGGCACCGCGGCAAGGTGGAGCACGGCACCGGGGCTTCACTGGCACGACGTCCGGCACCGAGGACGGGGCGCGCCGGTGGACGCGACGTCGTGCTTGCTCGGCTTGCTTCGTTGGCAAGGTCGCTGCGGCGATGTTGTGAAGCATAGAACGCTGCGGCATGGCCGATAAGGACGACTACCAGGAAGGAAAAGTGGAAGCTTGGGCATGAACACGGACTCACCGGGGTCCTGCTGTGGAGTGAGGAAGGTTGTGGCAGTCCGGGTTGCGGCAGCGATGTCTGGCTTGCGGCTGCGGTCCTGAGCGGCGGCTCTGGCTTGGTGAAGGCGCTGGACGTCCCTGCGATTCGTAGAACGCGGCACTAGTCCGATTTCAAGCGATGGCAGTGGCAGGGAGGGTAAAGGCAGGGGCTTTGGCTGGGAAAAAGGCTCACCGGTGGCGACAAGGATCACGGCTAGAATAGTGCAGAACTCGCGTCGAAGCTCTGGCCTCTGCAGTTCGATGGAGATGGGATGGAAAGGGGGCGCCTTTCTGCTAGGCGTCACGGCGGTCTCCGCCTCCGGCTTCAGCGACGCGGTGCGACGGCGCGGCTTCGGAGGCGTGGTCGCGGACGGCGAGGTTGAGGGTCGTGGCCTCCGGCTTCCCTACAGAGAGCAGCTCGCCGCACATGGGTCACGGGTCCATCCCATGGAGCTGGACGGCATGGCGATGGAAAAAGCACGGATTTGCAAAGGAAGGGGCTCACCAGGGGACGGCGCTTTGGTCAGGTGTGGGCAGAGCGTGTGGGGCTCGGCGGTGTCGCGGAAGCAGCCGTCGCCGTGGCGGAGTTCGGTGGCGAGGGGCTCGCCGCGTCCGTGCTGGTGAAGCTGCGGGGCGTTGCAGCCAAGGGGGTTCCCAGGGACGACGTTGCAGTGGCCGTCGCGGTGGCGGGTTGCTCGCTGCGGCGTCGTCTACGGGGCGAGAAGGAACCCGGCTGCCGCGGCTGCTTCTGCGTGCCGCACAGCAAGGCCTCGGGACGCAGCAGCGAGCGCGGTGCAGCGGGGCTACGCGGCGCGGCGGCGGGCGCACACGCGGCCGGCTCCGACCGGCGAGCGCCGCGGCCACGCTCATGCGCTGCGGCGGGGAGAGGGCGTGCCAGGGAGAGTGGGAGTGGCGGCTGCGGACCGGGAGAAGGTGAGGCGAGGGTGAGGCCGGGGGTTTTGTAGGCCAGCAGCGGCTAGGGTTCTGCCAGGGCCGGAGATGGAACGGGCGGCGGCGATCCTTGAGGTCGCGCTACCGGACGCGTGGCGTCTACCCGCGGTAGGAGGCAGGTGAGGGTTCGGGGAAAGTTCCAGAAGGGAGCGGCTTGGAGCGCGACCGGCGGTCGCAGCGCGGACGCGGCCTAGCGCGGGCCCGAGCTGGCGTGGGTGCGGTGCGTCGCGACGTCTCCCTGGCTCTCGACGGAAAGCAGAGCGGCGTGCCTCACTCTGGACGGAAAAGCAGAGAACGACTCCCGTACGGAGAAAGAAGGAGACGGGAGGCTCCGACGGAAGAGAAACGGAGCTGCGGCGGCTTTCATCCACGCTCTTGGCTGGCAGGTGGGGCCGAGGTACTGGCGTGAAGCGTACGCGAGTGCGGGGAACGGCGGCCGGGCGTGCGGCGCTCGTGAGGGAGCAGGTGCCCTGGCTGCCGGTGGCCTTCATGGACTGAGGCCCATCTGGTCTTTGTAGCTGACGAAGAGGAACGCCGGGCTGGGCTGGGCTGCTGTGCTTGCCAGGGAAAGAAGCGAGCTGCTGCACCTCTACTTGCTTTACGTAATTAAAATGAATTACTGAATCAAAGTACAGTAGCATGCAGCTGCCATGTACGTGAGCAAGAAGGTGATTTGCTGAAGGGTTTAGCAAGGAGAAGAGCAGGTCGGAGGGCTTGACTGGGTCTAGGGACTTTATTAGGAGATGAAGTTTCCTATAGAATATTTAGATTGACTGTATAACAAGGTCACGGTTGGAGAAGAATTTTTAGGAGACAGATACCTCCAAGCACAAACAAGAACCAAATCACCCATGCATCTACGCCACATGAAGTGCATTAAATTATTGTAAACTCAATTTGAAAGAGATGGGAGAAAGTTAGGGTTTTTGTTTTAGGAAATAATAAATCAAGTGTAGGCTCAGACGTTGAACTCGAGTGTGGCTCGAATTCAACCAAGGTTTTAAATTTTATCACAAAAATTATTTTATTTGAAAAGAACACTCATCATGTCGGTGATCAGTCTCCACGACAAGTGGTTCATTATAAATGTTTTGAAATTCAAATTTGAATTTGGGGTAGAAAAGGAAAATATTTGACTTAGGTTTGACCTATCATCTGCATGCAACACATATTGAGACAAAAATTTTAAAAAGTCAGGATTTTTATTACATGGGAATTTGTGGAATGTTACAGAGAGGCACCCAGCTGACGTCACGTGTCAACTCATGGAGTCACAATGAATTGTGAGGTATTTGTGTCTTCGCATCTATTGGATAGCTGATGAATTGCCTCATTAACATGAGTATCAGGCTTCTCCTTCCCGTTGTGACTATGGTTGACTCAGTCATGATGCTAGCTAGTTTCCATACCCTAAGGCACTGGGCAGTGGGCTCCTAAGGGTATCGCTGAGGAGCTAAAGAGACTAGAGTGACAAATAGGGAACCCAAAGACTCCGAAGGTTGCCAACTATCAAATGTGAGATGCCTCCAAAGGCACTGATCGAGGTATGTACGTATGAGGAGTTTAAAGTCCGGCACTAACTGTCATTACTAGAGAGAATGCTGGGATTGTGGCACTCTGCTCCTGCAGAAGATGCCTACCCTTGTCCAAACGTAGGAGATGGTTAAGCTGCCAGTGCCCCAAGCCCCCAAGTGGAAAGCTGGCCGGGCCGCCGGGGAGCTGAGCTGGGAGCTAGCAAGCCTATCTGCGGATAGAGGTATTCAAACTAATTAATATGCATTTCGTTCTCTCTCTGATCTAATAAAATGATCCAGAAGTGTGGTATGCCCTAATATGCTCAAGAATTGTGTTCTGCCCTCTGATCAAAGCTTCTATGGCATCCTCGTGCCTCTTTGAATGGCGTTTGCTGACCTTGAAACCTCTCTTTCCACTCTGTCTGCATCTAGATGAGTTGAGATTGCATCCGTCCCAGCCATCTGGAGCTGAACTCAAAGAAGGACTCTCTAAGATCCCCTGGAGTGGTTGTCTCACCCGAGGTGATAGCAAGTAGGGTGTCGTCCTCTCTGCCAATACGTGAGCCACTTGCCTCATCATTATGATCGAGCTGCTCTCGGAAAATGGTAGTGGTGAAGATGGCAAGATAATCTTCTTTAATTCTCATCAGTCATCACTGTCATCTGAATCTGTCCAAGTATGGACTGAATCTGTCCAAGTATGGAGTCATCTATCATGCCCGTCAATCCAGCACTGGCCTCGACCTCTCTCTCATCAGATCTAGCGGCCGGCTAGGTCCTCCACCACTGCATGTGCCAACTTGTCTATTGTCATCATACTATGGGTGGCCCTCAAAGCACAACCTCCCTATCCTAGCCACTAGGCTAGGGCCTCTATGTAGAGAATCACATGCATGTGCTAAGAGAACCGGATGCACAGCTCATTTTACCCATTTTCATGGCAATCAAATGAAGCATCAGATCTTGCGCTGTGTGCGTGCGTGTGTGTGTGTGTGTGTGTGTGTGTGTGTGTGAGAGAGAGAGAGAGAGAGAGAGAGAGAGAGAGAGAGAGAGAGAGAGAGAGCCTTTGGGCCTGGAGGCCGTCATCCATTGCCTCCCGATGGCCAACATCTGGCTAGACTCCTTCCGGATCTCCAACGTCATCGCACCCGTCTATCTCCACTTCCATCCGATCCTAGACAACATTTTTTTTTCAGTTTCTTTGTACATTTACATACACAGAGCTGTTTTCTGAAATACAGTCCGAATACCATCCATAGTCTATTCAGGAAAAAGAAAAGTAGCACTCGCCCTGTCTAAATCCGAAAAGGATGACAAAGGCGAGAAATATTATTTGAAAGGAAACAGCAACTGCTTTGTGCTGAGTCCCACCGGATTCCTGAAATGCTTGTTTTGGGAATCTGTTTTGAAAGGACCATGTTCTAGAGCTACAAATATCTGGCCTTAACTTTTTGGTCATTTGCAAATTCCTAGGAGGGAAATATATATAACCATTAACCAAGTAGTTATTAACCAAGTAGTTATGGTTGCTTCTGGGGAAAAAACATCACAAGGAGCCTGTCTATGCATATCGGTGATACAATGGCCAGTCCTATTCCTGCTGATGTACATGTTTTTTTTTTTCCTTGTGCTGGAAAATATCCAAAACAAAAGTTGCATCCGCAGAATGGTTAAAAAAATACTTTTACTACTGAAGAACTGTCACGACATATCTCTTGCCCAAATGCTCAGAGAACTAGAGAAGGTGCCCAAAGAAGCATATATTCGTGTTCTCTATCCCGAACCTTCTGTCCTATTTAGTAGATTTTGATAAGGAAATGACAAAATCTGTCTTAAATATGCGGAATTCCAAATGCGATGTACTGTCACCTCCCAGTAGAGCGATTTTCAACAAAACCATTTGCCGCAAAACAATTTTGGGTCTGAAGTCATACTAGAAAAAAATAATTTTATTTTCGCAAACATGATTACACGAAACATAAATTCTCCTTAAAACTGTGTGTAGTAGGAAATTATTTCTCAGAGTCGTTCATCCATGGAACAAAATTTTGACGCTAAAAAAATCAAGCACAAAACCCATTTGCTTATTTGACATCATAGTTTTCGCAATTTTGAAAACAATTTTTTTCTCACAATGCTATATTTGAGTTGTATGTTTCGCTGTTTAGACAAAAAATGCTTTCTAAAAATCTCAGAGAAAAAAAACAATCTCAATCCATGGTTTAGAATTAGTATTTTTTTTATGTAATCACTTATAATATACATGCTCAAATAAAATCAAAGGTTCATTAAATAATGCATGCTCAAAATTAGGTTTGTTTTGAAATTAAATTTAGAATCACTTAAAACAGGCTTATTTTTTTCATGGATGCTAAAGATAATGGACACATACCATGAACTTCGAGTTTTGTTTTGAATGCTTCAAAATTTAGTTTTCAACATAAAACCTAATTTTGAACATGTGATCAATTAAGAAACTTAGAATTTCACTTAAGTTTGTATGCCAAGAAATTTGCAACCCTGAATTTAGGATTTTTCCTGTATTTTTGGAAAACATTTTAGATCTAAATAGGTTAATTGAAAACTCAAATATAGCATTCTACGGAAGAAAAAAAAAAATAGTTCTAAAGTGCAAAATCTATTATATGCCAGATACTAGAAAGATGGGTTATCAATTTGTGCAAATATTAAGATTGCAAGATTTCTGGATGTCCCTGCTGGATTCTTTGTTTTGGATTGACAAAAAGAATATTGAAAAAACAACGAAACAAGTAGCTTTGAATTTTTGTTCCGTGGATGAACGCGACTTTGGGAAATAGTTTACCAATAGAATGACTTAAGAAAACATGTCTTGTATCTATGAAATTATAAAACCATTTCCCCATAAAACTAAAATTCAATAATTTTTGTACTATAGTACGACTTTGCTCAATCGTTAAATTGTTTCAAGGTAGAACATTTTTTAAAGTCGCTCTACAAGTTGCGATATTACTAGTACACAGATACCAGATTTTAGTGAAAAGCACGGCATTAAAAAGACAACCTTATCATTCCTCCAAAATTTGGATGAGTGGGTGGCGGAGGGTTGGTCTTAGATTTTGTATTGACGCTCAACAATCAGCTCGAAGAGTGTTTGGCAGACAAAAAGGAAATGTTAACGTGCAATCCTTCTTTCACATCGCAACACTCCATCTTTTCTATTCTCACGCCTCCACCGCCCACAATTGACCACTCATTCCACCTTACCTTCCCTCCTACTACCGTCCTAATCCCACCCTTCCTGCGACAAGCCTTGCTCTCTTCCCGCATGTGGCTTCAGCAATGACTCGCCACCGACACTCCTTTGCCTTTTCTATCCTCACACCTTTAACCCCTGCAATGGCTCTTTCCACCTTACTGTCCCTCCTACCACCGTCTTGACCCCACCCTTTGTGGCTCTTTCCACCTTACCGTCCTTCTACCGCCATCTAACCCTACCTTTTCGGCGACCAACCCCGCTCTCCTGCCACATATATCTCCGGCGATGACCTTGCCATAGCTCACCACTGTATAATCCCCCCCCCACACACACACTCCAAACCTAGGACCGCTGGTGATTAGAAACCTTTAATCGCATATTCTATTCTCCACCAACAGTGGGGCGTGGAGGGATCGTGCGAGTGCATCGCGCATTTGAGTTTGCGAAAACAAAATCAATCATTGCCAAAAAAAAAAATCTGCCACATTAACCAGTACGGAATGGGACTGACTGACCCTGGACAACGGAGCTTGCGGGATCACATCACACCATATAGGCCCGCAGGACTGACATCCGTGATGCACTCTATTTATGTCGTTGGTATACTCCCTCCGTCCCTTTTTATTTGTCGTCGTGGGATCCGTGCCACAAGTTTGACTTAATCTATAAAAAATACATATAATATTTATATCTCCAAATAATTTTGTTAAAAAACTAGATCCAAAGATCTTCCGATGATATTAATTATGATACTAATCGATGATATTTATTATTTATTAAAATTACCGGTATTTATATCTCGGGAAGCGAAGCGACAAATAAAAAGGGACGGAGGGAGTACAGAGCTTGACATCCGTGATGCACTCTAGTGGACGGGGATGATTCCGACGACGGAGACTCGGGATTGCCAGAGCGTGAGCGGCTTCTGACAGTTTGGACTCTGAAGTCTCGAATGACTTCTGAATTCCAGCTGCATTCAGCAGACTCAGATCACGCAGAAAGCTGCTTCAGAACCAGAGGAAGAACCATGCTCTGCTTAAGCTTTACCAGCAGCAACTGCACATCAACCTGCAAAACCTCTGCCACTCGATCACCACATCGGCAACACCTGCAGAAACTTTCCCTAGAGATCCCCTCCCGTCCATAGATTTTGTCGTTGGAAAACCATACCTCCCTCACAAACACGTTTCCCGGACGACATACTCCATGGGACGGAGGGAGTACCAGTTACCAGTCACAAGTGCAGCCATCACAACCCACATAGCTGCTGCTTCATTCGGTCTAATATTATCTACTCACAAATACTCAACCACTGAACCACGGAAGAAACGCAGGCCCCACTGCCGACAACAACGTCTAGCACCAACATTTGCCTCTAGGACAAAACCCAATAAAAGATTTCAAAAGAAAAGCATAATATTTATCTAAGATTCGGCCATTCTTTTAATAAGACTTCATCAGGACATTCTGATGACATACAACACTCAGAGCCAGAACGAGATGACCCACCTTATACATTGTTCAACCAACATGACACATAGATCCCCCTTTGGTACTTGCTCCGGAAGGATGGATGTTTTTTTCTGACAAGTCAGATTTTTTTGTTTGTACAGTAAGTTGGTACACCTGCTGGCCTAGAGTAGATTAGATGTCACACTTATATGGGCCACTCTTTTGGAACAAATTTTGAATTGTAGATCTGCAGTTTTTCCAGGACAGAGTACAGAAAAAAAAAAGGAAAAAAAAGGAGAAAAAAAACATTACTATGACCACGGCCTCACATGCTTCTCTTGTACATTTGCCTATCTACAAGATACAAGTTTATTGGGGTTTTCAATGGCAACCCAACATCAGTTCTTCGCCTATGTATAAAACATTTGCAGATAATAAACCGGAGGCTGCACCTGGCTATGGTAGTTGTTGCTCTGCGTCCAGGAAACAGCACATCCATCAATGTCTTGTACAGAGCCTGCATGCACCATCCTTCCAGAGTAAGAAATTATTCAAGTTTCATCAAAGTGACTCTGTTAAAAAATAGAAATATGAGGAGAAAGGATCTTTTACCATGCAGAAGATTAAACAAAGCCTTCCTCTACCAATCTAACTGTATTTGAATTACAACACTCCTCCCTGCCTCAGACTCAAATGCTTCTCATATACTCATTCTTATCACTGATCACAGTAAAATCAGCTGGGTTTCTATTAGTCACACAGATATCCTTTCTCACAAGTTTATCCAACGGATGAACTGTTTTCCCATTGCCACTGGTAGAAGGTTGACCTGTAAACCTTGGCAATCGGTACTCTGGATTGGCAACAGAGGTAAGAGAACCCAACTGCAGGGCATTCCATCCTGCTGACAACATTCCTGAGTTCAAGGTCTCATAGTTTCCTTGTCTGTTCATATCAAGCGATGTCGTCCCTTTAGAAACACCTAGCCTGTATCCAGAATGTGGCCCACTGTTTTCAGACCAGTTCGCAATATCCTGCTGCAGCAACGAACCAAGCACGCCAACTCGAGGATGAGGGCGTAGAGGCCTGTGCAAGTTTTGCTGGACCTGACGCCGAGATAAGTCTTGCAGTGTCAGTGGAACCTTTTCAGTTATGTGGTTTCCATATGATGTGCACTGTGATGCATTATACTGATCATGCTGTGTATATTGCGAACCAAGAGTTTGTGTTTGGACCTCCATCTGGCGCCTGTTAGCTCTTTGATAGTTTGTGAAGCCTGGAGCTGTTGATGAGTCCATCATTCTCAGAAGATGTGTTGCAGGCATTGGCTCTTTAGGGTAAAGACCTGACTGTCCAGGAATCCTTTGATCGTACGGCCTACCAGCCTCCATAGTCAATGCTGTGTTTGGAACACTTCTTTCCTTTGTGTAGTGATCGACAGCGACAATTACTGGCTGGTGTGCTGCGTAGTTACTAGAAGCTCCATACGCATGAATAGGAGCTGCATCAACATCTTGAAGTCGGTTTCCATATTGAAAACCATATGATGGTGTTGGGGAATTCCTTGAAGCTGTCTTGAAAGAATCCCACATTAACTTCTTTTCCCCATTATTCCTCCAGCTCCAAGCAGGCACTTCAGCAGTCTGTTGATGATGTGAAAATATTGGCGAGGTGCATGCAATGGTGACTTCTTCATCCCTATGAAATTGTGTCTGTTGTTCCTGGGTACACTCCACAATGTCAATGACAGGTAATTTTGGAGGGTACACATTGAAAGACCCTGCGATGGGTAATGCATGAACCTGAAACAAACTCTGCAGTTGTGATTCTGGAGGGTGACCATTTGGAACCTCGCTGCTGGTGCTGGATGCTGCATAACACTGTGAAGACTTCTGAATATGTAGCTCCTGCAGATTCATGTTGGCAGCCTCTGCGCTGGATGATGCATGATCCTGTAAGGGTTTCTGGTTACTTTCCGATGACAAATATTTCTGGAAATTATTATCGGACTCATTTGATGGATTAGTGGGACAGTCCTTGGATGCAAATTCAGCACAATCAACTTGGGCTACCTTGGATTGAGTATGACAGTGTTCCAGAGAATTGGTGTCGTCAGTCATCAACTGTCTCTCATGCTGATTTCTGGCGAGAAGTTCAACGATGTCCATTGGGATGTCATCTATCACATTCTGTTTCTCATGCAGCTCCTGCTTTCCTTTCTTCTTTTTCTTTGATATATTCTTCTTGCGGAGGCCAGGCACATTCTGGATCTTCTGTTTATCAAGAGAAACCTGTGGTAACAAAGAAAAGTGAATACTTCATAATATCCGCAGATCCAGATCAGGGTAGAAGAGGGTACAATATTTGTAGAGAAGCAGAGCAAACTTTCAGTTTGGATATCCTATTGCTTGCACCATTGTAAAAATAATATATCATAGTAGTTTATATATATCATTTGGGATTTGCTAATTTGCTCACTTGCCATCCAAAATTAGTTACACACACAAGCAGCTAGTTCAGTTGGCATGCATGCAAACTTGTGAACTCAAATGTCAGACGAAGTGCCAAAAAAATTCTAGTGGTGTACACAACAGCAAGAATGGATGGCATGGGAGCAAAGTGGCATAGACACAAATGGACAAACATTAAAGTATTAAAAATCCTATACTGGAAAAGGTTCCCAATTCAGTAGGATTTTTTCTTTAATCATACCTTTGCCAAACATCTCTGTACAGAGCCTTCAGGTTCCTTTTGAGGCAAATCATCTGGCCTGTTCTCAATGTTCTCATCATGGGCAACTGAAGTGGATAGCACCTTTCTCTTTAGCAAAACTGTTGATTCATTTCGGCAGAGTTCATCCACCTGCAAATTTTGCTCCAGGCTGTCATTCTGTGCATTTCCATTCCCATACTTGGCACTGGTAGTAGATGGCACCTTTTCCTGGCCCACATCCCCAACTGAGGGTAGAAAATCATGATCCATGTCATTATAAGAAGCAACTATATCTGGGTAAGAGTTTGCAGCAGCAGAGGAATCAAGAGTCTTGTGTTCCGAGTCTTTTTTCTCTGTTCTAACTTTCTTATTATTGCTTTTCAGCCAGTTATTTAGAATCCATCCATCGTCTACCTTGTCTACTCCTGTATGTTTTGCCTTGTTCTTGACAGCTCTTGACTGGATTTCATCCACTTTCTGATTAGGAGTGTCATTATCTTTTCCTACCTCAAGGTGCATTTTTTGTTTGCCACCCTCACAGAGATCAATACTGTTAGCATGATCCACTTGAATGGCATCTGCAGAAACCCCTACCTGGTCAGTGCTTATGAGTTCTGATAAACGCCTCATCTTTTTTCGCTTTCTCTGACCACCAGGCAATTCAGTGGATTTGTTCCTTTTCTTCTTACCATCAGATCCAACATTTCTTTTTAACGATGCTCGGCGTGGACCCTTGTTGCAGACTTGCATGCTTTTATGCCCAGATATTTGTTTTCCTTTGTGCCCAGATACTGATTTACAAACATTAGACTCGTTGGGGTCGTCATTAGGAACATCTTGAGCTATGTTATTCTCATCTTCATTTGGCGCCACAGCAGGTTTTGGACTGCACAGGCTCTGTGTGCCATTTTCTTCAATGGTTAATATCATTTGAACACCATCAGGTACATTGCTGACATCCTTCGAGACAGCATTCAAGATATTTGCTGACACGTCAATATTATTGGGAGAGGCCTGTAAATCTAAGGAAATACTGTCATATTAGCTTATTGTCTACAACGAAAAGTATTAATTCAGAATTCAATATGCTCAGCCATACCTTTTGTTGCTGGAACACTTCTTTCAACGAGTGCCTCCGGAACATGTTCTTCAGCTGCTGGAACATTCATCACAGTAATTCCTTTGTTGCCAGGAGAACTGCATTTTGAATTGCATTCTTGGACGGTCTTTGAAAGGGTCAATCGCTCATTCCCTTGAGATGATTGCTGTGTGAAAGAAAAGAGTCTTCTGGAATCAGCCCTCCTAGGCACAATACGAACAATCGAAATAGAGCAGCCATCGTCATTCATTCTATCCTGCTGCATAGAAACATCTTCAGATGTGGGTCTATGGCCTGAAACTTTCACTCTATCAATACATTTTGAGCAATCCCATCGACGATGATACTTTGACACCAAAACTGGGGACGAATCATGATGCCCATCATGTTGTGGCTGGTTATGGAAAATATGAGGAGAGCAAAGTTTCGGATCCTTCTTCTGAAGCATTGAAACATAACCCCTGACAAAAGCATCAATCAACAATATAAGACTTACGATATATGCATAGCCAAATCATCAAATGTTTGTTCTAGATAAAAAGAAAAGGTCAATATACAAAGGCAATTCTCAATCAGAAGTTGTGCATAAGAAGCAGTTTCACTCATGGAACTCACTTTGTCCTCTCACTTTGCGAGTGTGTAATAATGATAATAAATAATAAAGAAAGAAAAGAAAAGAAACATACATCATTCAATCATTTCTACTTAGCTGGTATTAAACAGAAAGGAAGAACCATATGGCTAAAATCATCAAGTATAACGTCAGACATTTTCAAATTGAGAGCACAAAAACATAGAAAGATAGTTATCAGAAGGATATGGGTTCAATCACTGTTTCAAAGGTGTCGCCTAGGCATTCAGGCATACCCAGCTCGCCTTGGTGAACAGTAGCAACCTTGTCGCCTAGCTAGGCATCCTGGCGGACCCAGCACTCGCCTCGCCTTTGAAACCATGGGTTCAATGACCAATTTTAAAGTATAGAGACCAAACTGAACCATTTCAATAAATAACTCTATGTGACTATTTAACGTATATATACACACCTTTTAGGTAAATACTACTTTCAACTACAAAAAGTAGTTGTGTGGAGCATAATGTACTAGACCATCATGCCAAATCTATGCTTCAAAGGAAAAAAACATCATATGCAAATCCAGTTGCTTGTGCTATTATATTAGACTAACTGAAACCTTCTGTGAAAAAAAGTGACTTACACTTTAATGGGAAAATATATTAATGGGGCAACAGCTAGCTGGCATATTAACCATAAATAAGGAGCATGGAGGATTTATTGTAATCATTACCAAATCGAAAGGCTAACTCTGGAATGTCTAAACACTTTATTAAATGATTCAAAAACAATATTAAAAATGGAGATGACACTCGCATCTAGTTGACCACCTCACTCCTTACATGCAACATGCCTATTAAGTTTTGTATACATCCTTGGCATAACAACAATGTCACCAAATTTAACTCACAACTATAGATCTGAAGAAAACATGGACTGTCTAAGTTCCTTTCAGCATGATCAGGTTTCCTAAAAGTATCATACACAAATCTAGAGCATTCTGTAAATTCATGCACCCACACACAGAAAAAAAAAAAATGAAATGACAACCGACAAATAAAGATAGACATGCTTCACCATGCTCACAGTAACCACTAAACACAGTGCTACGACTGCTAGATAGATATGCATTGTTGAATGGCAGTCAATTCTTCTTAATATATGGATGCGCAGTTCTCCTGCGCATTCAAGAAAAGAATGGTAGTCAATGAAGAAATGCAGACATCTGCTGGATATGGAAATGATTACCTCAGGGAGAAGTGGTCACACTCCTGCTCTGCTGGTGTGTCATTAGATTCAGCACCTATAGATAGACGCTCTGCTGGTGTGTCACAAGATTCAGCAACTGCAGATAGACGCCGTAGTTCTTCCACTGCTCTAGTTCTACGAGCAAGAGCAGCTTGTGTGTCAATAGATTCAGAAAGACACCGTAGTTCCTCCACTGCTCTAGTTCTACGAGCAATAGCAGCTGCTTCCATTTGCTAGAAGCAGTACAGCACGCAGCACAACTTTGTCGCTTTAGTCTTGTGAAGTTGG
This sequence comes from Chrysopogon serrulatus, assembly GCA_015844335.1. Lineage (NCBI taxonomy): Eukaryota > Viridiplantae > Streptophyta > Magnoliopsida > Poales > Poaceae > Chrysopogon > Chrysopogon serrulatus. Next base: position 16,209 of record JADLZL010003825.1, on the reverse strand, counting down.
AACCGAACCAAACACTTCACACAGCCCTGAAACAACAGTAAGCATTGCATGACTTTATCGTACACATCTTGTTTCGTCGAAACTGCCGAAAGAGAGATAGCTAGGACGCTGAAACAAAGAACGTTACAACAGGAATAAGGAACTAGCTAGCAGGCGTGATTGAGTAAATCCCAACATGACTTTTTCGCTGTGTTCATTCATGGAATAGAACACAGCATAACGAGCCATATGCAATCGTGTCGCAACAAAGGGAAGAAATGAATACAACCTGTACCTCTAATTAATCCATTCCCAGACTACATCCCAAAATAAAAACGCAACATCAGTTACCAAATAAGGCAGCCAGGGAGAGATAAAACATGATTAACTTCCATGCATGTCCATGCCAGCAAGCGCGCTGTGTTAGCTCTGACAGGTTTGGCCACACGTTTCTGCAAGAATCCAAGTAAAGCCCGCATTTTTCGCGACATGAAATATAGGCGGTCACAGCTTCCATGCAGGCACAGTAAAGGCAGCTGGAGTGTGCGAAATAAGGAGGTCGGAAATATGCAGGTCCTAGACAGCGAAAGTAGAGGTAAAGTCGACTTCGTAGGCAGCAAGAGCGATCTAACAAGTCCTTAAGCAGAAAAGGCTTCTGAAACGGAAGGACCCGACCCGACCGACCTCATCACCAAAGTTAAAATATTGATTTTTACCTGTGCCTTTGCTGTTGTCGTGGCGCAGAAGCGGTCAGGTGTGGTGGTGGTGGAGCAGCGCCGGCGACGGACGGACGTGCCCCGCAACACACGGCTTCGTACCCGCGGCGGACGGCTCGTGCAGCCGGAAAGACGCAGGAAGAAGGTGGATCGGAAAGCGGAGACGCAGGCGGCTGGACGGAGCTCCTTCTCGGCACGGCCGTCGTCGACGGCCGCCCCCGCGTCGCCCGGTGACGCCCGCTACGCCGTCGCAGCAAACCCCGCTCGGGTTCCTCGTGCTCCTCTCCCCCCGGCCGCCACGGACCAGATCCGCGACTGGGACGCGAAATCCGGCGCGGGCGGGCGCGGAATCGGGCGAGCACGCGGCGGCAGCGGTGGGGAATAGGCCGGGAGAGCGGCGCGGGGAGAAGCGCGCGGCGGCGGTGGGAGCGGAGCGGAAGGGCCGAGGGCTGCGGGGGCGGACGCGAATGGGGAAAGGGGAATTTCACGAGAGGAGAGAGAGAGGGGAAGGAACTGGCTGGCGGAGGCGAGAGGGGCGAGGAGGGTTTTTCTTTTTTATTATTTCGGCGCGGGCCCCAGCCCTGAAAACGACGCTGTGGCCTGGCTGGCCTTAAACAATACGCTCTGGACTGGATGCCCTAAGCTACGTCGCGGGGCCCACGCGCAGGCACGGATGGCCCCACCTGGCGGCCTGCCAGTGCCCAGCCAGAGGAGGTCGCCCACACGAAAGCAAAGCGAGCGACAGCAGGCAGGCACAGCGACGGCGCGGAAGCCGATGCGCACACCCAATCCCACGCCTCCTTCTCTCCATCCATCCATCTATCCATACCATACGGCCACACATGACACACCCATCCCACTATCTTTTTTTTCTTTATTATTAAATTTAATTATTAAAATAGTATTTATTTATTATTATTACTCCGTCCACCCACCGAGAAGCGGCAGAGGCAGGAGGCCGCCCACAGGCCACACATGATCCTACTACGCCACATTACCACGCAGGAACGATGAAAAGCAAACCCTAACCCTAACCCTAGACGCTAACCAGAGGTTGGTTAACCACGAGTAACCCTAGTCCCTAGCTAACCGGAGTGGGGGTGGTGGGCCCGGTCCAGGCCAGCGATTGAAAGTGCCGTGTGCCCTGTGGGGGCTTGGGAGCATTCAAGGAGATGGAGGTTGTTGTCACGCTAGCTTTACTGTTTTTTTTTCCTTTTGAGTTTTGCTAGATGCACACAAGCAGTGCACCAAGAGGTGATATACTATAGCAACATGCATCACCATATATGTTAATAACCAATCTTAGAAGTAAAAAATTTTGCAAAAAATCCTACAAGGCGGTTTTCATATTTATTCGGGGATATCGTCCAAGTAGAGTATTAATATATTGGCGAATACAGTTTTGTGGTGATGATTTAGTTACGTCTCGATCCAATGGCTTTAGTAGCAGATAGATGGAGATGTAGGTTGGGCGACTCCGCGTGACGAGCCTTGACCAATGTTTTGTGGGCCATGGGTGGCCACAACTAACTTAATTAATTCTTGTAGACCTTGCGTGAAAGAATCAAATTTGATTTAGGAATTAAATATAGTCGCTAGATTTAAGGCTTACAGCATGGATTTACCTGGCTAGCTTTTAAAGGGATGCATGTTACCTGGACTACCACTAGGAATGATCAGGTTGGGGGTGCTTAATCAATGTCCTACCAGTGCCAGGTTAGCTGGCAATGACTGTCAGCAGTATATCTGACAGCTTGTTTTGGGAGTATTAACACAAGAGTTACTGGGGCAGGGGCTCTTTCTAAAATTAACAAGAGGGTATAGAAATGGTTTCTAAATTTAATTTGGAGATTTCATCCAAGTAGAATAATGAAATATTAGAGAATACGGTCTTGTGGTGATGATTGAATTATATCTCGATCCAATGGCTTTAACGAATAGATTAAGATGTATTGGGTGACTTTGCGTGACCCTAGCTCGATCGAGGTTCCATAGGCAATGGGTAGCTACATCTAGCTTAATTATTCTTGCAAAGCTTTCATGAGAAAACTAAAATTTGATTTGGGAATTAAATATAGCTACAGAAAAGGCTTATGGTGTGGATTTATCTGGATCTGCTAGCTTTAGGATATCAACACTAATGCATGTTAGCCAGACTGCCACTAGCAATGATCGGGTTGGGTTGCTTAATCAATATTGTCCCATTAGCGTTAGGCTAGTTAGAAATTGACCATCGAAGATGTATCTGACAACTAGTTCAGATTAATACAAGAGCTAGCAAGAGGCAGGGAGTCATACTAAAACTAACAAGAGTGTATATAGAAGCTACCTTATGGTGTGGATTTACCTGGATCCGCTAACTTTAGGATATCAACAAGGAGGCATGTACAACCACTAGGAAAGATCATGTTGTTGGGGCGCTTAATAATTAATGTCCCACCAGTGTTAAGTTACTTGGCAAATGACAGTATTGGCAATGTATCAGACAGCTAATTAAGATTAATATAAGAGCTAACAAGTGGGGCAGAAAGTCTTACTGAAATTAACAAGAGTCTATAAAGAATGTCTTATAGTGTGGATTTACCACCTGGATCTACTGACTTTAGGATATATATCAATAGGGAAGCATGTTAGCTGGACTGCCACTAGGAAAGATTGCATTGGGGCGCTTAATAACTGATGTCTTGCCAACCTTAGGTTAGCTGGCAATGACCGTTTGCAGCGTATGCGACAGCTAGTTGTGATTAATAGAAGAGACAACTGGGGCATGGAGTATTACCAAAATTAATAAGATTATATAGAAGTTGGCTTATGGTGTGGATTTGCTAGGATCTACTAACTTGAGGATATCAATAAGCACTACTACAGAAAGGTTAATTACCATCGGTGCCTTCACTAACGGTTATAAGCCAACCTATGGTGATAAGTATCACTATCGGCCCCATGGCCTGGGGGGCCTTCCCGGCTGGTTAACCAGTGGTGATAAATGGTTTCACCGCTGGCTCAGCGTATGATATGGCACTAAACAGATTGCCGACCCTTCGCCACTGTATTGTACGCCAAGCTGGTAGTAGAACGTTTACCAACTCCAACAGCTTATCCAATATGCGATGCGTGGAAAAACCGATAGAGATTGAAAGATTTTCACCGCGGGTACCAACATGGATGGGCGTGTCGACACCATGTTTGATTCATCATATATATGATCTGACGGTGGAAATGGCCATGGTCCATGTGGCACCGTGCATAACCCGCTGACCATGCAGTGATCCGAACTTTCACCACTAGTTCATTCTTACAATTTGAGTTTGTTTTTTGGATTGATTTATTTCTCTGGTGCGTACAGTACAATACGGTGGTGTTAAAACACCCATCACCTTTTCATCCAGTGATGGTACAGAAACAAGTAGATAAGTAGTCTAAGTACTTTTTCATCATGCACCCTCCTTTGAGAGAAGGAAGAAGAAGCACCACACAACAATGAAGAATAAAGAACAAACACTGTAGTTTAATACATATATTGATTCTAATGTTATGGGAATATGGGGTAAATGCTGATGACAACACTCCAAATACACAAAAATAACATATCAAAAGAACTCTAGTGCACCTGCCATACTACTAATAGGCTAGGTAGTACAAATAACTACACTTAAAATTGCCCTGATGCGGTGTCATTGATTGACTAGTCATCCTCCTCCTCCTCCTCGGCATCATCAGACACAATCTCGTTGGGTGGGGATGGAGGGTTCTTGCGTTTCTTATTGTGCGGCATCGGATCGAAGCCTGGTGGAACGCTGAGGGAGTTATCAATGTTTCCACTGTCACTGTCGCTTCCCTCTAACAGCTCAAAACTCCGCGGAATGGCAGGAAAGTTATCAACGCTCCCGCCGTCATTGTCACTACCATCCACCTCCTCGATGGCCATTGCTGGCGCCTCTACCGGTGCCTCTACCTCTACCTCCACCTCCATCTCCTCCTCCGCCTCCGGCATCATCGCCACCACCTCCTCCTCGCTGGCACTATGGCGATTCGGTGAGTCGCTAGACTCATCGCTGGACAAATCGCTGGGCAGTAACTTGCCATTGCTCGTCGCTCGCGGTTGAGTTGATGTGACAGAATGGTATGAGAAACACTATGTATTTGTTTGACTGCCACACTTGGAAGATCGAGTTATTGGGCCGTTTAATATATAAGCAATGTCCCCCAATGTTAGGTTAGCTGGCAACGATGACCGTTGGTGGCATATGTGACCGTTGGCGTGTATGTGACCGTTGGGGACATATATATGTGACTGTTGGCGGTGTATGTGACCGTTGGTGGCATATGTGACCGTTGGCGCGTATGTGACTGTTGGTGACATGTGACCGTTGGCGGTGTATGTGACCGTTGGGACTAATAAAGAAGGGGCAAGTGGGGTAGAGATTCTTACTAAAATTAACATGCACTACAAAATGTTGGATTATGGTGTGATTTTACTTGGATTTGCTAGCTTTATGGTATCAATAAGGAGGCATGCTTGTTGGACTACCACTGCACGACAAAAGTTGGGGTGCCTAACCAACGTTATTCGCTAGCTAGCATCCTAAAGTTAGCTAGCAATAACCGCCGGTGATGTATCTGACAACTAGGATTAATATAGAGGATCCGAGTGGGGAGAGAATCTTATTAATAAACTTACCAAGGGTGTATAGAAACTAGCTTATGGTATGGATTTATCCAAATCTTCTAGCTTTATGATATCAATAAGGATTATGCTGGCTGAGGTGCCACTAGAAAAAAGATCGAGTTGGATCAGTGTCAGGTTAGCTAGCTTGCAATGACCGTTGGCGGCATATTTGATAGAGGGGGTTAATAGAGGAGGTGAGTGGGGGCAAAGAGTCTTACTAAAAATTAATAAGAGTGTATAGAAGTTAGATCTAGTACGTTGATTTTGGGTATCAAAGGGGAAGCAGGCTAGCTAGGCTAGTGCTTAGTTAATTTCCATTTGAATGGGATTAATTAGCTAGAGATGGCTAGTGGCAGCATACTCACAGTTGAGATGGGAGAGCAGTGGAGCGGTGAGACTAAATGAAGTTAATTAGGAATAAGAGAGTTAAAAGTTTGATGATATGATGGAGGTATGATGCTGACGAGAGGAGATCAATTGTATTGATAAGGAAGCTACTATACGTAGGGGGCGAGAGAAGTGAGGGAGAGCTACAACTAAAAGGAACGTATTGCTCTAGATGATAGGATACTACTAAACATGATGAATGTTTTTAATGCAAATCTTAAAAAAAGGATTAGGCACAAAAAGGGAAAAAAATTTACCTATAAATAGACGGACACCAAATAAGTTAACAAGTCTGAAAGACTTTTTTACATGAATGCATGGCTTAGATTTTGGCGGTAACTAAAACTAACAATCAACAATGCATTTGAAGTGTAAAAAAAAGTAGTTTAGATTTTGGACTAGCTACAGGGGTGTACAGATGCATTCAGCGAGATGCGTCCCAAAGTTTATTTGAATTATTTTTTCTTTGTTCAATCTTTCTGGAAGAAATGTATATTTGCTTCTTGCAGCTAGGGGTACAGTATTCGTATCAGTTCTATAAAGCATGCGGTGAAAAATTGTATGATGGTCATTGGTCATATCATATACCGACCAACTCTTGGTACGTATTAATACATTAAAGCTCATACATATACTAGTACTTCCTATCTATAAAGCGCATGCTGCCAAAGCCATATCATCATATATATTTGATGTTATGCTGACTACTATAAAAAGGATAAAATATTTCTAGCTCTATATGTACTCATCCATCGAACATTAGTTTTATTAGAACATCAATTCATGCTTGCAACTTTGCAACCAGCGAATATGCCGCCGAAGAAGTTTGGTACCTAAAGCATTAACCTCAGGTGGAAAAACCTAGGAATCAATTATTAACTGCAACGTCCCATCGACAAGACTGGGGAAGGGAGAGATCTTGAACAATGCATGTATCATAAGATTATACAGTATATTTTACCGTACACGAGATGATAAAGAATATACTATTTACTTAAAGTGCATGCATGAATCCAATTTTGTTCTAAGTTATTTTTTTTCCTAGTTTCATCTGTGTCAATATCTAAAATTTTATGTACACAATTAATCACATATAAGATGAATTGCCATTATTAGACTCATTATGACAAATAAATTTATAATCTGTAAATCTTTCTATTTTTTATTACATATAATATTCTTATTCTAATAGATATATAATTCGCGATGTCTCATGGAGTTAGGAGCTAGCAGCTGCCAGTACCATGCAAGTTGGACTAATAATTTAGGGCCCGTGGGACAAAACTTTATAGGAGCACTCTGAAATTGACGTCATCATATGAGCTAATATGGTCAAGAGCAAAGTAAGCTGCTAGGACGACATATATGATGCACACGTACACACACGACGCTATATATACAGATGCAGCTAGCAGGTCATGCGATTAAACTAAGCACCAAATAACGCACTAGTAGCTGTTTGTGTAGCCGGTCGGATGACGTGTGATCTGATGGAGCTCGACAGGCAGCATAGCAGGTGGTGGGTATGGCTTTTGTAATTTGGTCCTTTGAGCAGGCATATGCAGAGAGTGGTGTTCACTTTTCAGTGTGTGGGTGTGTACAGTACTGTTCCAGACATGATGGGAAACCTAGCTAGATATAGCCTAATAAAAGGCTACAGGATGTCATTGGAGAAGTATCCATACTCCCTCCGTCCCTTTTTATATGTCGCCGTGGGATGTGTGCCACAAGTTTAACTTAATTTATAGAAAATACGTATAATATTTATATCTCTAAATAATTTTGTTAAAAAACTAGATCCAAAGATCTTTCCGATGATACTAATTATGATAGTAATCGATGATATTTATTATTTATTAAAATTGCTGGTATTTATGTCTCGGGAAGCGAAGCGATAAGTAAAAAGGAACGGAGGGAGTACGTCTATACAAGCAATATCACTCATACTGTCCGCATATATAAATATATAAATCATTATACAGGACCTAAAAGAGTATGTATCTTATGGTACGTGCTGAGTATTAAATAAAATAATAATAGAAATCTAGCTAGTAGTGTGAAATAATATCAATTTTTGGGAATCAAGTTATACGGACAAAATAAGCTATTTCCTCACTGCTTTTTTGCTCTCTAATATTCTCTAGCTATGTCCACTTATTATAAGTTACTAAAACCAGAGGCCTTCAGTTTCCAATTTCTACTGCAGCATAACTTGGACTACGGGGGATAGCACTTCTCACCCAGTGGAAAAAGAAAACTTCCGAACCCATACTGCTCGCCCGCACATAGGGCCCTGGCTTTAGGTAACACAAGACAAACGAGTTTTTTCTTACATTCGTCCAACTAATTCGCCCCTGCGGGGATCGAACTCGGCACCTACCTCACCCCGCACGTAGGGGGCCTAGCTTTAGGTAACACAAGGCAAACGAGTTTTTTTTTATATTTGTCCAACTAATTCGACCCCGTGGGGATCGAACTCTGCACGCGAAGGTGCCACAGAGAGCGCTTGACCAGCTGATCTAGCATCCTTTTGGTAGTTTTCACCCCAGCATGAATTATAATGGGTCAGTAAAAGATCGGTTTATTCCCTCGCAAAATCATTTCGACCTCATTTAAGCTTCGTAAAGTTTAAATCGTATATGTGCTGTGGGGCATAAACAACCTATTATTATTAGGCCGGTACGGTGCAGGTTAGAAGTAGTGCACAACCTATTATTTCCACACTGCACGCATGAGAAAGCAGCCAGAGCGCATGCAGCAGAGTTAACGCATGACGCATGTGAATATCTCGACCTGATGATAAATTAGCTTGGAGCCATTCATGCATGTAAGTATTACTAATAATAATATTTTTGTAGCTGTCCTCATGAATGGATGTTAATTGACGCGACGCGCGTGACCTAGTAGTTTGATTTTTTCAATGCATATACATTGTACTAATATGGTTAGGTTTGAAAACTAGCCAGCCCAGCTAGGATATAAATAGATGGTAGCTAATCGTGAGGATCACAGTAAACCACAGGAAATCATAGTGACCGCCGGGAGTTAAAACTCTAGTCTAGTACTACAAAGCATTCAAGCATGCATGCTCTGCGCCTATGCCAGCCAGCTGGCACCTGATGCAGCAAGGCCACAGCATCACTCTTCGTATAGTAGAGGGCTGCACACAGAGTACAGTGTACGCCCGCCGTTGGATGGGAGCTGGACCGTCCGATGCGTGCTGGGCCCACGCGGCCAATTAAAGGAACCCATGCTCTCGGCCTCGCCTCATGCATGCGGCATGCATGCCCAGTCTTTTTCCCAGCCCAGCTCCAAAACAAAAATAAAAAAAAGGGTCCCGGCGGCCATCCTCAGGCGCACTTGTGGCCGCCTCCGCTGCTGGCCGGCGGTGAATAATCTCGGCTAGCCGGCGTCGCTGCTCCCGCCTGCCTCATTTCAGGCGACGAGATGGGAGGATCATATCGAGCGAGACGGATTATATATATGGCAGTTCAGGCCTCCCCGGCCCCACATGTCCCTCCGCGAACCTCTCATTTCGATCATTGAAACATCGTCTCGCCCTAGGGGCTGGGTTTATTTGGGTCCCCAATCGCAAACGATTTCATGCATGCATGCGTGCCGGTTTAATTCCGATCGAGAGCAGGTGGTGCGACAAGCCTAGCTAGCTAGAATGTACCCTAAACGCGCGCGAATTACCTACTGGCGAAGCAATGTCAGATTCGTCTCCACTTTGGCAAAGTCAGAATTGATCTTGTTTGCTGCTCCACGTTTTGTACAAAAGACGTAGTACGACGCAATGGAGGAAGGCACTTGTTTATATTGATCGCGGGACTCTGATCAGTCTGTCTATTCGTTTTCTTCCTATTTGAAAACAAACAACTACTGTCACTCCAGCTCCAAAGAAAACAGAGCCATAACTTTACCTGCAACCCAACCCTATGCTAAAGAAGGTGCAAGATAAGCGTATGTAGGTGCAAGAACTTACCCTCTCTACGAAAGAGACCTTGCCACTGTCCTACCCATTCAATACCTGCCCAGGGAAGGTTCATAGATTTGCCAAGAGAAATAAGCTTTTTACTCCGCCTACCTCCTTGTGAGCAGCCGCTTTTTCTTCTTTCCGTGTTGACGACGATTCAAATAAGGGACGACACAGTGCTCTAAATTTTTTACCAAACGATTTAATTAGTTAACTCTATAATTAATAATTATGCAGCTGCATGTATGTACGTATGATCTTTGCAATAATCTTACATGCATAGTATCAATTAATTATAACAGTAATATACACTGTCAAGGGAAATTCAAATCTCGTCAAACAAGAAAATCATCATCCGTTTACCAAAACCTCGATCGTCAGCATGCGCTTAGCACTTGAAGTACAACTACTTCTAACAACCGTGCAGTTTGGTTAGTACTACTGTAGCGCAGTTTGGTTATAACGTTCACACAGCTTTAATTTGTTTCTATTTATGCTACCAACGCTACAACCAAACAGCAGCACAACATGCATGTATGTTTTTGCAATACAACTTCTATTTTTTTTTCTAACTACGTTTGATTTATGTATGTTTTGCAGTACAACAACTTCTTCTATTTCTTTTTCTAACTAAGTTTGATTTACAATCAGTGTAGTTTTTTTTTTCTCCAGCAAGATCTCACGGATTGGCATCATTATTTGCCCCTCCCATGCTGGCATGCGCTCCACCAAAACTATTGCAGGCATACATCAATCTATCGATCGGCTATTTAATTGGGATCCATGTCGTTGACAGATCGAGAATCATATGCACGAAAACTAAAGAATGTTAATCATTTTAACTGCAGGAATATTGATCATGGCCCTTTCCCTATTGGTTTGTTAAAAATTGAATGAAATATTGCATTTCTCATTTATTATTGTTCATTTACATCCTAAGATACGGATTTTTCTTGATACGAATTCACTTTCAAACTTTTTTTTTTTTTCATTTATATGTATAATTCTAGCATTTTAAGCAACTGAATCTATAGAGTGCCGGCCACATCAACGTTAACGCATTACAAGTAAATTCTTGTAAAAAATGCATTACAAGTAAATGAAATAGTCCTCTCTCATCCATGCAGAGTTTTATAGGCTATCCGCGCCATTTAATTTTTATATTGGTGTTACGATCAAATATGAATGGCGTATTTGGAGATCGAGCGAGGATCTGTGCGACTCTCGATACGATACTATATCAGTACACTAGTGGAGTTGTTAGAGCCACAAAACAAATGGCTCCTCTGGCTCCTGTATCTTTCCCTCGTAAATACTATGCCAACTACTCTCCCGACCTAAAAATAGTGTTGCTATGTAATTTATGCTAGTCAGAATTTCATATTAGCAACATTTGTATCTCCAAATAAATTTATTATGAAGATATATTCAACGATTTATCTAATGATACGTACTAATCATGCACCATATATATTAATATTTTCTTATATACATTCGGTTATAAAGTTAAAATATTTAACTTCTGAAGAAGCTAGAAGGACACTCTTTATGAAACCAAGGAAGTAAGTAAACGATTTGTCAAAGCTCTAAATAAGAATCAAATCCCTGCTAGAACTGGCCTCAACATATATATCATTTTCTTATATACTGTGATGCAAAAACTAATCATGCTCAGACCGCAAAAGTTTGCCTAATAATCATGGTTGTTTCTAATAGGTTGGGGATGAGATAGCGCAATTGAAGCAACTTGAGATATAAAATCAAGCCTTCAAAGGTTGGTCTGCAGACACATCGAATACTTCAAAGGTTGGTCTGCAGATACATCGAATACTAGTAAGCGCAAAATTCCCGTCGGTTCCTGACGGTGACGGTGACGGCAAAGATGAAACCCAGAATTCTGTTTCCCGTCGGTCTTGGGCCGGCAGTAGTTCACGGGCCGAGGCCCGAGCGAAGGTCCACTTGTTTTTTTCGGCTAAAAAAAAGCGTTCCTGGGCCCACATGCTGACAACCATGCCTCCTCGGCTCCTCCGAATCCCCGCCCGGCGGCGCGGCGCCCGCTCGCTCGCCTGTCGCCTCCGCCGCGTGAACCAATCGCGTCCACCGCCGGCAGCGCCGCTACGCACTGTCGCATCCCCTTCCCTTGCCTGGTGCCGCCAGAACCACGCGCCTCCGACGTCTTCCACACCTCCGGCTCTCCCCGTCCTCTCCGCCGCCTACGCCCATTCCGCGGTCGGGCGGTCGGCGCGGGCCAGGGCGTCGGATCCATGACCCATCCGCCGTCTTCTTCTCCTCGGGGTGGGCGAAAGCGGGCTGATCCACGACCACACCGGCGTGGTGGGTGAGAGCGGGCAGACTCACTGACCCCGACTTCGTCTTCCTTCTCATGGCGGGCAAGAGCGAGCAGATCCGCGACCCCGAAGCCGTCGTCTTCTTCGTCGGGAGCTGTTCAGCAGCCTCTTCCCTGAGCGGCGAGCCCCGGGCATCCCATCCTGGCCCCGCTTCTGCAGGGCTGTGGAGTCTTCAACTGCCGTCTGCACCACGTACTGAAGCCTGCCACCGCGGGCTGCATATGAGTCTGAGGTGATTCATTCCTCCCCTAGCCTGCTACTTGATCCACTGCATCGCCGTGTAATGAAGTGCATGAGTCCTTGGTTTGAATATAGACTGCCCATGTTGTGATTTTTGCACTCCTTGAGTATGTTTTGATTTGATTCATTTTCCATTTTGTTCACGTTATGATAATCAGACAAGAGAATATAGCCTGCATTTCATCACTACTATAGAATAGATGCAGATAGGTACTGAACTTTTGCAAATAAACTGCACAAAATGTTTGCAGCGTAGTTGCAGCCTTTTGCAATCGGGCAAAAGCATTATATCTATTTAATAATTCAATTGGTCTTCCATAGTCTTGATGTTTCTCTGTCATCAATCACAATGTTTCCATGATTCAGTGGAGCTAGCTATTTAATTTGTTCCCTGCTAAGCCAATGACTTGATGAGACATTCATTCTGACACCTGAAATATATGTCCTTTACATTCCATCTTGTAATGATTTACTAGTGTCTTGTAATAATTTACTAGTCGGAATTGATGATATATTGCAGACTTAAGAGCATGCATATGAAACCATGGGGCAGTGAATCAAATGCCATATGATGCACAGACATTTTAAGTGCCTTCTTAACTAAATATTGACCTATATATAGTTTGTCCATGAATAAACAGCTTGGTGAACATTGGTGTTTCTCTCATTAATCGAAATGTTTCCATGATTCAGTGGAGCTAGCCATTTAACTTGTTCCCTGCTAAGCCAATGATTCAATGTGGCATTCATTCTGACACCCGAAATATATGTCCTTTGCATTCCATATTTCCATCTTGTAATGATTTACTAGTCTAAATTGATATGTTGCGCACTGTAGGATCTTGCATATGAAATCATGGGATTGTGAATGAACTGCCATATCATGTGCAATCATTGTAAGTGCCTTCTCTTAACTGAATATTGAGTTATTGGATAATTTGATCTTGACTAAACAGCTTGGCGAACATCAATCTTTATCCTGGATACCTGAAGGTTGCCCCATTTATCCAGGATAAAGAGCCTTTCTTGAAGTTGATCATGTTGACATCTTAAACTGCTAAGTGTATATGTCCCTTTTGGCAGTTTTCAGTTATTTAAAACCTATCCACGATTCACTTGGCTAGTGAGAAAATAACTTAGCAATGGAATGGCTTGCTCAATTATTGAAATTAGTTCTGGCCTATGCTATTTTTTTACTAGATGATGGCCTGTTTGCCTATGTTTTATCATCATGTTATTATGTTGATTCCCAAAGTATCATATGCTGGTATTGATGTTGAAAACATCAAGTCTACCTGGGCCTCGAGTTTATATTGAACAAAAACATTGGTATGAGAATTAGGCATGTGCTATATTTGTTAAGAGTAGCTTATCACCTCTTTCTTTTAAGACATTTTTTAACTGCCATATACTGTTAGGGTACTAGATAGCTATGGTTACAGTTCAATATTAATACAAGCAACAACCTGGATAGCAGCTCAACAGCCAATGCAAATAAGATATTATAACATGCTTTTGTGTCCTATGATAGTTTTGAGTCAACTCAGGTTGGATTTTGTAACTCTACTCCTTCTAACATTGTAGGTAACTTGATTGTCCCATGCTGGAAATGATGTTTCTGCTTATTTTGCGTAGTTAGGAATATGATGTAGAGAGTGAAAAGACTCCTTTTGTCAAGCTGCCAATATAGCCAGGAGTTGAACATGCAGTGTTGTGAACTTACATTCTTAACTCAGTGTAGGAGCTGTCATGTTGTTATTCAACAATGAATCTGTACTGAGCAGTAAGGGCCATTTGGATTTGGTTGACATGTGAATTTCATTTGTGTTATTAAATTTATTGTCTAGTGTGACTTGTGAGTTGATGTATAAAGTCCACACAAATGTGGATGATATTGGTGGTATTATGAGACAGTCCTGGTACAAATTAAGACCTGACAGTCTGATTGTCCTTTTGGTCGGCCTCAAATGTCTGGATTAACGCAAGGTATCCTGTCCGGGTGCAATTCCTGGTGGCTGTACTGACAGTATCCTCCGGGTGCAATTCCTGGTGGCTGTACTGACAGTATCCTGTTTTGATCTGTCAACATGAACTGGCAGGAATTGCTTCCTTTAGATCGACTGTCAGGAGAAGTTGATTTCACCTCTCGAGCTGGTCCTATCTGCCATCCCTGACAGTCAGCTGTTAGGAGTGTAACTTAGGCAAAAACGTGCCCTGGTAGTGTGCTGCCATTACCTTCTATCATGTCCAGTGTATGGTGTACAATATTTGATATTGTCGCTTCAGTTTGTTGCTTGATGTTTTGGATTCCCCATTGTTCATAGAAACATCCGTTTTCTGATAGAGTGGGACATGCTCTATACCTACCTTACTAATGAATTGGGCTCAACCATTTGTGCTATCTTAGCCCTTGGGGTGAAAATTTAATGATTGAAATTGAGTTATTGTGTTGTTCAGCTGAAACCAGCTCTATATTAGTCTTTGCCCTGAGAATGGAAAAACAACTTCAATTTTGTCTTCCTTTCATTTATTGTGCTATACTTTAGCTAACTGCTGATCTATTCCTCATGTATTAAAATTCTTTACCTCATTGCTTAATTTGCAGCAAGGTGGCCTACACTCAGGAACTCTGGTACCAAACGGATATGACAATACATCAAAATTCTTTGTCAGGTTATGCTGGCAACGAAGATTAACTAGTGCACGAGAAATCACTCGGTGGCATAGATTATTGCAGCTGGAAGCTGTAAGCCGAGCACAGGTTGAGTTGGCTTCGCGAGTGAGAACCTGACGACCAGCTGGGTGTTGGGCAATGGTGTTGGACATGGAGTTCTCCGACATCGATCAATGACAACCGTGTTGGCGTTGACGTGTGCGGCTTCATGTCGATTGCGTCGAAGCTGGTGGAGTATGTCGATGTCGCCCTAAAGCGGAAGGTCATGCAGCGAGGCTGTTGGATGAAATGCCCATGCCAATATCAGATATGCAGTACAACCAAACACAGATTACTGCACACGAAAGCTATGTTGATAATTAGGGCATTCCTAACCATCAAACTACCACTGCCGGTGACGGCGGGTAGGTGGTGGACTCCGGTGAGGGCAGTGGCGCGGCGCCGCACGTGGCTGTGGGAGCTGTCGTCGAGCGCAGGCTGCTGCATGGACAGTGTATGACCCGATGCTTATAAGCGCATCAAATCATACGATCATGAACGACTCATTGCATATATATGGACTTTTCATATACAGTGCGACATGTTACAGGCTTGCTAACATGTTACACCATAGTCTAGTTAGTCAACATGAATCTAGCCCAGTCACAAGTGAAAGCGCAGAGCGAAATTCACTCCCAACTTTAACGCAGCCGAGGCGGCACAAGTGAGAGGACAAATTAAGACTTATGGGATCCAAACATACATCTAGCCCCACAAATGAACTAACAACTAGTTGGCTAAAGTTCAGTCTATAAGTTCTTCAAACAAGTCCATCACATCAACTTGTATCCATATGGGCCATTAAATGTAAGTAAAAAAAATAACTAATTGCATAGTTTAGTTGTAAATCACGAGTCCTTTTGAGTTGAGAAACTCTAACAATTTGACAATTTTTGGTTCTCATAACAAACAAGTGTTTGGATGGGCAAACTAGTATAGATTAACTAGTTGAGAAACTCTAACAATTTGACAATTTTTGGTTCTCAAAACATAGTGTTTGTCAACTCTCAGATTAATATGGGATAGGGATTCTTACTATAATTAACTAATAAGGTTCTATAAAATGTTGGCTTACGGTGTGGTTTTACCTAGATTTGATAGATTTACGCTATCGATAGGAAGGCATGCTTGCTGAATTACCACTACACTAGACCAAAGTTGGGATAGATCCAACGTCCGCT